>JAQMCX010000002.1:458888-505297 GCA_029814765.1 Acanthurus leucopareius
CAACACAACCACCCCCCCCCTCTTTTGTTTTTTTTTTTTTTTTTTTTTTTTTTTTTTTTTTTTTGTTTTCTTCTCTCGTTGGGGGGGGGGGGGGGCCCCCCCATAAATGCATTTATTGTTGTCTTTAATGTTTGGGTATTAAATCTTAAAAGAAGGACGAAGGACTAAATCATGACTTTGCATAAAGCCAAACGTAATACTGAAAGGAGCTGGTCATGCCACCTTGTGGGTCCTTCGTATGGAGCTGCTATGAGAATTTCATACCCACGTTCTTCAGTGTGTTTCTGAGTTGGGCTAACTGCGTAAATCCTAAATTTGTCAGAGCAAAATTATGGGAGGAAAAACCTTCAACAGGTTTTATGGATGCTTGACCAAGTCTAATCTGGTATAGAGACTAAGGAATGGGGGCTAAATATGCCTGTTAGCTTTGCTGCGTTTACAAAATTCGGCGGTGGGCATAAAATTTGGTTATAATGCTTGGAGGTTTTGAACGTTTCATAATAGTTTTGCATCGAATGAACTCACCGGCGTATGTTGTATTGGCTGTGGACGAAGTTTTAGAGTTAGCTGAACCAGCATGCTCGTTAAAAAACAAAAGATGAGCGCTCCACTAAGTTGCATCGGAGTTTGTCTTGCGCGAGCTAACTTCTCAAACGTTAACTTATCGAGCGGGTTAAATGCAGCACAGATCAAAAGACACAAATACAACGCTTCTTACCGATTGTGCCATAGTCTTACTTCCCGTCCAGTCTCCATTCAGTCTCTTTATCGACATTTGGAACAAGTTTTTAAAGATGTTTCCAAGAGTTCGGGCCTGGACTGCTGGGCGCCGCGCTGGAAGCCATGCATTCTGGGAGAGTGACGTCACACTCAGGGTTCACACAGTTGTACAAGTATAGTGTATACAGCGAATACAGATTGCATTACATAATGATTTTTCAGACAGAAGGTAAATCTTCTCCCTAAAAACAGTTAAAACTCAGTAATAAATAATTTGTTGCTTGTCAGGGACCTGTGCAGTAATAAAAAAATCTTAGGGAAAAGACTTAACGAGGTATAAAGATTTGTTTGTCCTGCATTGCTACCTGCTGTTAATGTTATATACTGTTAGGAAAACAATAATTTATTCAGTTGAAAAGTGATGTAGAAAAATAAACACCTAGTGTATAACAAAAATATTTAGTTTAGAGAAAGTAGAAAGATAAAAATCAGCCTAATTTTAGATTTTGTCTATTTAAATTGCATCTTTATGATTAAATGACCAAAGGTTGGTTTTTTTTGTAACTCCATGAAATGTAAGATTTTATAAATAATATCTAGATGGCTTACATTTTTAATGTAGTGCACTTCGCTGTTTCCATATTGCCCATAAAACTTTGAGAGTTTTATGGGCAATATGGCAATTTTTTGTCTTGAAGATTGTGCTGTGTTCACAACTTTTTAGCTCATAAGGATAGGGCACAATTGGGAGTGAATTCTCAACAGCCATGAGAATTCGTGACTGTAATTTACGTTATTCCGTAATACTGAGTTAAAGAAACTGGGCTTAGTTTATGAAATCATGAAAGTTTAAATGCCTTGCTTACAATTTGCAACAAACTTCTAAAAAAGAACTTCAAAACAAAAATTTTAATGGGAATTCCTTTTGGAATTATGTCATCATATTAAATGCTGCACAGTATGGCTGTGTTCCCTGCAAATCCCTGTTTCAAAATATGATCAGAGGATGTTAATTTGAAATCTTGCATAACATACACATGAATATAACACAGTAATTTCCAACTGTACTGCAATAGATATTAATTGTGCATTTTCTGGAGCTGAGACAGAAAAAGCTATCCATTAGAGAGACATAGACAAAATTCTTGAAGTCACTGATGGACTTTATCATCTCTCTTGTTGAATCAATTTGTACATACATAAATTAACCCTAATGACAAACAAAAAAGTGAACAGACATTGTCATACTCTAAATAATTGTTTTCTCTGGATTCGCACTAAAATATGTCAGCATTATTGATGCTATTGTTATTCATGTTTAGATACTTTGTTTTTTATATGATGCTTGTTTAATTTTTCATAATTTGTTAAATTAATGTTTTCTTTTTTACTATTAGATTATTCAGTTGTAAAAAAAAATAACCCTGAAAGACCACAGTATATGTGTGTTTCAGGAGGACTCCACATCAACTAACCACACTTTAACATTGATGCATCTGGCGTTACTTCAAAATTCTATATATATTATATTCTAAATATTTAATTGTAAAAATTGAACACTAAAATAAAAGGGTTTATGGGGTGATGTGATCAAAAGATCTGGTGAAATAACCTCTGTGTATAACCTCTGTATAACATCTTTATACAACCTCTGTCTCTATGAAAACAGTAATACAAAATTAGTTTCAAAAGTTTCTTCATTAAAAACTATCTCAGAAAATGAAATGTATTTTTCAATAAAGAAAATTTGAAAAACAATTGATTTTGAAACAATATTTTTGCTTTGTCCAAAATTTTGTTAAGTTAAAACACTTAGAAAGGTCTTTGGTATTACTTTGGTAATTTTGATGTCAGTCATCACAATAATCTTATCAAATCACACAGCCCCAGTTTGGAATAAATAATGTATGAAATGTATGAAGGAATGTATGTATAAGAAACAGAACATTACTGACACCAAGTTATTGAGTCGAAAAATAGTTATATACCACACTCTTAAAGAATACATTTCCCTACCCCCCTCCCCCAACTCACAGAGTGGAAGACAGAAATCTTAGGATCGTATAATACATTTTCATTTAGATTTAGAGGGGGGAAAAGCTGTCTCCATGGATAGATTCCACAAAGACGACTAAAAAATAATGCTGCTTTCCTTAAGTGAAACTCTTATGCGACATCTTCGCTGATTTTTTTTTATTTTTGTCCTATATAACTGAAAATATATTTTTGTTTGTTACGTGTTTTAATGACTTATTGTAGTCAAAATATGACAGCATTCTAAACGTGGCTCATTGACGTATTTATTTTCCCCACCGTTCGTTGCGTTGTTCTCAACAGCAGAAGCTGCTTCAAGTGCAAAGGAAAGAAAACAAAAGGTTATGTAGTCGGTAAGCTCCAGCGGAATGAGAGTTTCTATAGTACTGGGGATTGAACGACATTTTACTTTTCTAAAAGTTGGAGTCAATCGTTACAATAGTATTTGGCTGGTATATAGCCTAATATCTTCGTGCTATGGAACAGAAATCTCAATCTAACCTACGCTATTCTGTTTGTTGCATTCCTGCGGAGAGTTTGACCTTTGACCTGGTTGTTGCATTCCACAGAGGCTTGTCCTGCAGCAGTACCACGGCCAGTCTTGCACTCATATTGCTTCTATGCCACACACAGACGATGTGTATGGAGCTAGTTCAGACAGGGCACTAGACACTGTTGCGACTAATCCTAGAGACTAGCCGACACCAGAATATCGTCCTGAAGAAAGAGAAGAACGTCCTGTTTTGGGTATAGATACAGTTAAGCTAGAACGTAGTTAGCCATTTTGCTAAGGAGCTAAGTCGCAGTCGCATTGAGGTTGCTTTGTATACATACAGCAGGCTAGCCGCAGACACCAGCGCAGAGGAAATGAAGGACAAACAAAAGAGAAAGAAGGAGCGGACCTGGGCTGAGGCGGCTCGCATGGTAAATACTCGATTTAGTGCGTCTTCATATCTGAATGTAAAGTATGTATGAATTATTATAAAATGATGGACCCAAATGAGTTGACGCGTTGGACATTCTTCCCACGACCACAGCTTGGGATCGGATCTGCTATGATAATAGCATTTAACATAGAAGTGCAAATATGGCAAATAGACAAGTTACGTTTAGTTTAAATGTAAGTGTTGGGCACGCTTCACAAGTGCTTCATGTCTTTATTGGTTCTGACATATAAAGCCACGCGTTGTAATATGCTAATGCTGGCTAGCACGCTAACATCCTCCTCTCGTACATTAAGCCCTTTGTTTGCTAGGCAGCAGGTTAGCTAGCCTTACGCTAATTACTATCCAAACCAGTCTTAGTAACTTGAAGGATAAGCTCCCAATACGATCAATTCGTGCACTCCATGTGAACAATATATCAGTGAACGTAACCTCGTTAAATTAATTACGTTAATGTAACACCTTGCCAGTGTTGACAATAATTTACGCGAATGTTACCTAAGCTAACAGCTAATGTTAACTACTAACTCGGCTCGAATATACATTGCTACGCAATAATTCAGGAAAAAATGAGTACATTACTATTCGTTAAGTAAACTAATCTTTGTCAGAACCAAAAAATAACGGTCTTAGAAGAAGTGAAGTCACATGAAAATTATTTGCAGTAACGTAAAATATAAACGTTAGCGAGCTTGGTCGGGCGGATATTTTCATATCAAATTAACCCAAAGTAAAGTTACTGCATAAAAACGCACTAAAAACTGAACAGTCATTACATTTGTAGTATTTATAGCTGAATTAGCGTTAGGCTTGGTTGTGTTCAAAGACAACCCTGTGCAACTAATCAACTAACGTCAGCGAACGTTACCTGGTCTATTTTGGCCAGATAGGCCTTTGATTTCTGCTAATGCAACGCAAAGACTGCCTAGATTCTGTTCTACCTGAACAGAAAACCATATTTAGTGTCTCATAGCAGTGAACACTTATTTAAAATTAAAAAAACTAAATGTCATGGATAATAGAAAGTGGATTCTCAGACATAGTTGGGCGTTTCTAAAACATATCCATACTTTACATTATTGAAAATTAAATACAAGGGTAGGATACAGTTTAATAGTTCCTTTTTACATTCCTTATAGTAAACTCACAGTTGCAGCCTACTGTTTACACTGATGGGCACTGCATTAGCTACACCTATGCAATTCAGTACAACCATGTAGCCACATATTTTGCTCTTGATGCATTTCCTTAGTGAGTGTTAGTGTTGTACTGCATTATCTTAAAGTTATCTTTTTATGTGTTTATTATATCTCCCCCTTCATGTTTGTTAATGGATTTGGACAAAACATTAAACATTCACACCCCATTATTTCACCTCAAAAGTAAAAAAAAACAAAACAAAAAAAACATCTCTCAGGATGGTGCATTAAAGTTTGAAGGTGCTGTTTGTAAAATTCCAGTACCTCCTCCATATAGGGGTCAGTTTGGCACCTGATCATTTTACACTGTAACACAAGTGTAGTAAAATTTATATTTTCATCATGCATTTAAAAGAAAAGTTACAGTGAAGTTTCCAAGCTTTAAGTCTTATCTCATGTCTCAAACAGTAATACAAAGCTGCAAGACTTCAGTGAAATGAGCAAGTTTTTTAGCTTTACATACAACTGCAATTACAGTCATTGGTAAACAACAGTAAATTTGTTCAAAACGGACAGCAGAGCAAGAATGTGCTAAATTCGAGCATAACTGAAACGCCAGCGCAGTCCTGATATTACTGCAACGTTGTGTTGCTGTCTTCACAAGTGGCATTGGTGTAACTTTACAGTTCAATGCTACATTAGAGTTTAATTAGCACAGTTTAACAACAACGAAGTCATTAACTATTGACGCGACAGTCACATCATGGCGCCTTGAAAGTTTATCCCCCAAACAATACAGTTTACTCTGTCATTATTACATTGTAGATATGTTTCACTAAACATCCAGTGTTGTTACTGATTAAACCAAAAGAAACAAGACATGTTCAGCATCAGACTTAATGTTTTTCTCAGCCAGGGGCTGTCTCTGACTTGGAAGAGCCAAGCCAATATTTACCATTGTCTTGCTTGGTTTTGCATCATTCCTCTTCTTGGCAGCAGAGGCTTGGATTCTGAACCTGATAAAGGCCGTTTTTGTCCGCAAGCTTCATCCATTGTGTTTATGTTCGGAACATACTCCAGCTATCTTACTAAACTACTGAGAAACTTTTTGCTTGTGGCAGTGGTTCCCTTAGGCCAGCTCGACTTCTTTGTCCTGCTGGCAGTGGTATACCAGAGGTTAAAGTGAGTCAGTACAAGCATCTAGTGGCAGAAGCTGAATTACAAGAAAGTACAGTCTGTAACCTAAGTGTTTAGGTGGACGCTGTGTTTATTGGGATAGTTGATTTTTAAAATTTTTGAAACGCCAATTTCTTCTAGGTTTTACAAATAGCACTTTTAAATACATTTTCAAATACAAAACATTATTTTTAAAATTGTACAATTTATGGATGAGCTGTTGAATTAGATACAATTGATTATACAGGTGCACTTGAACGTTAAGAACTGACTTAAGCTTGAATACAAATCTAACACAGGAATGATTCTGTTATGCCGTTGATGGTGCAGTTTTTAAACAGTTGAACTGTATGTTTAGTACATCACTAAAACATTTCTTGAAAAATATTGAGAAATTTACAACTTAAACGTTTATTAATCGACAAGTAGTCTTGACCCCCTTTTATTAAAACACATTTTATTTGACATATTTAAGGAAATTCTTCTCATGTTTCTAGAAAATAACTTTTTGTCAAGCATATCTATCTATCTATCTGTCTGTCTGTCTGTCTGTCTGTCTGTCCTTCCAAACATACATACATACATATATACATATGTATATCTAGATTAAAAACATATATACATGGGGGTGTGTTTGTGTATCTGTTTCTGTATTTAAACCTTTTGATTTGTTCCAGGTTTTGGAGAACTTCTCTGATGCACCCATGACTCCCAAACAAATCCTCCATGTCATCCAGACAAAGGGGCTGAAGGAAATGCGGTCAGACACACATGCACACATTTTTTGCTACTGTCATGCAATTCCCTGTTATGATGCAATTTGTTCTCCTAAACCTGACTCCAGTAAAAAATATCAGAAGTCATTATGTAGCAGAGCTGTAACTTTATTGTAGAAGTTCAAGCTAAAAGTAGGACCCAGTCATCGAGCATTTTTTCAGCTTTCAACCCAGAGTGTATAACTGCATTTGATTATGGCTTCCTGAAACATGTAGTTGCCATTTTGGTTGAAGCTGTGTAATAGAGTTGAAATTAAAGTGGAGAAGCACTGTCCAAATGCAAATTATCAGCAGCTGTTAAAATGTTATTTACTAGGCTCATCTGGTGGTGGACAAGTAACCATAACTTGTATTCTCATTCTCTATTAATTACCTCACTATTTTTCAAGTATGTTTAGAAGTTAGTTAGCTGAGCACACAGCACACTCATCAGATGAACATGTCAATCATTGTGGTTATAACTGAGTTTTTTTCATTTTCTCCTACATGA
Organism: Acanthurus leucopareius; assembly: GCA_029814765.1. Lineage (NCBI taxonomy): Eukaryota > Metazoa > Chordata > Actinopteri > Acanthuriformes > Acanthuridae > Acanthurus > Acanthurus leucopareius. Next base: position 466,168 of record JAQMCX010000002.1, read on the forward strand.
CTGTATGGCCTGCTGCTGACCTTAACAGGAGGTAGGTTGGAAGACCATTGAAGTCTGTTACACACATTTAGTACTTATTGCAGACCTGCCAACCTGTATGCATTTTGCATATCAGGTACACTTTTTGACTTCAAAGTACGCTGGTATGATTTGTCACTCAAAACTTAAAAAGCTTGAAGCTGCAGCAAGTAGCTTCTGAAAACAAAACAAGATGAGTTTGACCAATCATGGGATGCAGAGACTGACACCTTGACTGATACTGAATACGATTCTTTGCTGAGGCAATAGGGCATACATATATGAAATGTTAGAAAATCTGTGTGTAGATTTGCACAGAAAAATGGTTGATTTTAAAAACCCACACCGAATTCATGAATGCCACAGAAACTGTAGGTACATGTGTATTTTCATGAATGCCAATCAGTCACCAATGACAGTGCACTCCCACTTGTCAGTAATCAGCATACATTCCTGCCCATGAATAGCCAAACAACCACCACTGAAGGAGGTGTTGATATATGCATCCTGTGGACCAGTGAGCGTATCAGAACCATGATCTGGGACTTTTTTCTCCAGGAAAGGAAACAAAATATAATATTTGCAGTCTGCGTAATCCATTTAAAGTTTTTCTAGGCTACACTTTTTGAGTGCTTCAAGATCTCCTCATCACTTAAGTGTATTTCATTCAAGAAGGACAATAAAAACAAACACAATAGTCAGTTATCTGATGACATTTAATGTCGCTTGGTATATTCACAGCATCATCTCATGCTCCAAGTAAAATGAAAGAAAGTGCTCCTCCTTAAATTTGTGGTAGCTGTCAAATAGCGACCCTAGACTGATAGTGGTACAGTGAATTTTCTCCAATCTAATTCACTATTGTAGTAAAGATGAAAAAGCACCATCAGATCATCATGTCAGCAGTGGTGTGTGCACACATTTGCGTCATCATAGGCGCTCGCCGGTTCTGGTAAAGGTAGCACTAGACCCCTGCCGGCAAGCATGCTGCAGACATAGAAAGAGAGACAAAGAAAGACAAACGTTTCAGCTGCTGAGATTGAAGTTTTTGGGTGAAGTTAAAAAACATTATTTCCCTCTGTTGAAGCTTAAACCCACTAATTGACCCTTTACTAAGCTGCGCCCTTGAACACAAACAGGCCAATTATAGTGTAGTATCTGCCAGCTTTGACCAGGGCCTGACAACAATATGGCTGTACCTCATGGAAATTCATGCAATCTTTTCATATTTTCTTCATTTTCAGACTGGTTCCATGGATTTTGAGCTAGTCATAGTTAAACATTGTGTCTGGGGCACTTTTGAAGGTGTTTCTCATTATTCGGCAAGGTTCAAGCAGATATACATTCTCTACCTCTCCATAATCAAATGCTGAAAAGTGTAACGCTATACTGTGGCAAAACTGTTTGTGCGTCCTCATCCTTCATTAAACAGCTCACAGTTTAACAAGCACAGCTACATCTGTTTTGGTAACACCAAAATAAACACTAAGACCATGTGCCGTTGTTGTTAACAAATGTTAGCTTAATTTGAGTTACTTATTAAGAGCACAAGCAAGCCTAGACAGCTAAGCTAAAGTCTATGGCTGGAGTCTGGAAATAGAAGCTCTCAGCTGTTTGCAGTGGTGATGACAGGAACTCGAACCCTACAAAACAGCCGAATGTTAACTTTTAATGTCACTTTACAAAGAGACACGTCCTCCCTTGTCCCATACAGGTCCTAAATAGTCATGAGAGTCCTTGCTTGTTTTATGAATGCAGTGAAACACAAGCTTCAGCTGATGCATTGTGATTTGTAGGCTTTAGCATGTCTCTTAATGTTCATTGTTTTAACCTGTTTTCGCTGCTGAGTCAGTTTGACACCTGTGTATATTATCCAAGGTCTTATTGCAGACAGTCTGCGTCTGTCTGAAAGCGCTTTTTAATTTTTCCAAAAATTCGACAATATTTCTCCAGGCAGTGAAGTTAGCGACAGTGTAAACTCCATGCTTACTCCGAAATATTGACAGGCGTAGCACCAGTGCCTGAGGGGTCAATTGCCAACTACTTTAGATAAATGTGTTAGATTCCCTTTTTTTTTTCTTTTGGTTATGTTTCAATAACATGTTTCCATAGTATCTGCCTATTGTGATTACAACATAGTACAATATGAATAAAAAATTTAATTTCTAACATTTATAAGCAATATTTATGTGAAATTTTCATTTATACAAGAATGAAGAACGGTCAGAAGCACGTGAAAATTTTGTTAGTGACTTTGAAAAGATTGGAGCTAATAAAATATTGATGAATGCCAAAATCTGATGAAGTTTCCCTCTGCGAACACTTTACATGCAAATTAGTTCTGCTCGTCTTATGCAAGGTGTAGAAATATATTTCATTGTCTCATCGAGAAATTTTGGTGCCCTAAATAAGATGGGCCACCAGGGACTACGTGCTAAACAGTGTTGCAAAATGATTTTTTTTTTTCGATTACATCATTTTTGTGATCATTGAAGACCAAAATCGAAAGTGGGCTAAAGAGAAGTGTCAAATTACATATAACTTTTTGTTTACTTGTTTAATATATGCAATGGTCCTCAGCGAAATTTTTATTTTTTATTTGTTTATCCTACTAAGTTAATTTCTGAGAAGTTATTTTTAGAGTTAATCTACATTTAACCTCATGGTGTTGTTCGTGTAGTCTCTTTGAAGTTCCAAATTTTCAGTTGATATAACGAAACCAAAAAATTTTTCTCCTGTTTTTCCATGTCTCTTCTTATCAGACTTAAATTAGCTCTCAAGTTTATTTGCAATGTTGTTTAAAGTGACTGTAGGCAATAAATTAAATAGTTAAAGTGTCATGACAAAATCTGTTGACATATTTGTATTGTCTCTTGGTATTCAGTTTATTATCACAGAACCAAACCTTAGCGCTCATTAGTTTTGTTTACACAGGGACAGCCCTAACCACATTCACTTAAACAGTTTTTTTTATTCTCTAACAGGGTGGTGGTGTTATTAAAAATGAAAGGATCTTTACATAGAGGAACCTTTTTGTTAAAAACTAAAACCCTTTTTCTAACCAGAAACAACGAGTCTTAACCGAAGAAAAGTATGGCTGTGTGAAGCTTCAGATAGTCCAATAAGATTTCTGATTAAACAAACTGGGATTTGTGGTTAAACAAAAAGGATATTACTCACACAAATTTTTGTATACCTGTAGGGATCTTTTTGGTAATCCTGTTATACTGTCTACTTGTAATTACAACTGTCGCCTGTAAGTGGCAAAAAATAGTTAGAGTGGGTGTAGTAAAAATGGTCGAAGTTGACCCAAAGGATGCCATTGCAGCTCTGTTGTTGCTCCTCCCTGTGGCGATTTACTGGAACAATAACAAATCTTTTGGTACCAGTCCTTTGCACACCAAAACTACTTGAATTAACCCTTTAATTTAGCTAAATGTATTCAGTCTGAGCTTCTGCATCACATCACATGAACTGTAGCTGAATTTAACTTTGCTTGCATCTGTGTGTGCACATACATACAGTGGTACAGCTCCTTTGGCCTGCCTGGTTACCATGCTGCACTCCCAGGTGAGGGGGGACAGAGTCAAGAACAGCATCTTCTTTAAGCTGCCTGGACGGATGAGCCTGTTCACTCTCAAGGTACTCAGACATGGTCCTCTTCAATCTTACCACATGTCATTTCACACTTGACCTCACACTGCTGTTACTCCCATAAATGCTGCTACTAACATAAATACTGTCAGAGTTAAACTACACCAAAAAGTCCTCCTAAGAAATGTTGACAGAGTTACTCAATATACGCCAAAGGTTGCACAATAAATATTTTAACTGGAAAGTCTGGTGAGCACATCAGTTGACTTATTAACGTGATGCTCTCCTTGAGGAGGATTAAGAAAAACACAGTTAGCACACTTCTTGTAAGACTTGGTAGGTACCTAATTTACTAAGTTTGCTTACAAAGTTATATTCCACATCACAGGGTAAAAAATCAGGTCAATTCAGTTTAATTCAAATTGAATTATTTTAGCACCAAATCACAACATAAGTTGTCGTGAACCACTTTATATGTAGAGTAGTTCCAGACCACACTCTTATGATTTTTTTTTTTTTTAAAGACCCAACATTCAAAAGCAATTCCTACATGAGCAAGAATTTGGCCACAGTTGCAAGGAAAAACTTACTTTCAACAAGCAGAAACCTCGGAACAGATTCAGAATCAGAAGTGGTGGTCTTCTGATGGGACTGGTTTTTAAAAACCTGTCTTTTCAGAACCACAAAAATAATTAACAGAAGAAGACCTCCTGATGTGGAATAAACATGCACAGAACATATTTTTTTCCGGGTCAAGGGGAACTGGCTAACTTTAACCCTGTACTCTTCCCATTTTGTAGAAGAATGCTCTCCAGTGGACGAAGACTACATCAGAGTCAGAGACACCAACAGAGACGGCTGGCAGTACCACCACCCCAGCTTCCAGCAGCAGCACCCCTGCTGCAGGCCCGCCTGTGGACTCTGTTGGCCCAACAGAGGCCACTGAACAGGAGAGCTGTGACTCCACTGAGACCACTGCTGCTGCAAGCGGAGACAATGATGGTAACACTAAAGCACACCCAAGTGAACTCTTTTTATGTGTACGTAAGAGGCCTTTTTATTAGAGATGCCACGATAAGAACTTTTAGGGACGATTACCGATAATTGTATTAAAGTAAACCAATAACCCATGTCATGTCTATATAAAGAATTTATTTATCTACTGCATATACTTATTTATGTACTGTTACTCAATGGAAGTAAGCAACTATTCTTAACTACTTTTTTTTGCCAATGTTTGACAATTTTCTCAATGCTTAAGACGGAGATGCTAGGGTTAAAACACCAAAAACATCAGTGGCGCTAGAGGGCATTTAAGGACTGGCAAGAGATAATCAAGTTAAGAGTTCAATCAGGACAAAATCATATTTTTAGGTAAGCAGACTTTTAGAACCCATGTTTACGTTTTGAAAGTCAGGTGGCCTCTAGCGACCATGCAATTAACAATAACATTTTTGAAGCTTTAACATTTACATCCTTTTAGCATTTTAATTGGATTAAAAAAGGCTTACCTTTCCACCCCACCTGTAATCTTACCCCAACCTTAACCTCACTATCAAGATGAAACTGTTTTTTGGTTGAAAAGGACCCCAAGTATGAAAATGATCTGTCTAGTGTGCGTCCTGTCATGGGTGGGGTGCTACTTTTGGAAACGCTCCCCTGGGTTGTATATGGGTCGTGAAGGCAGCAAAGCAACCTGCCAGTTAATTTTAATCGTGTTCCTTGTTCAGATGCCTGATCAAATTTGGTTGAAACTTTTTGTACTTGTTCTATGACAGATGTATAAGTCTTGCATATATCGCAGATGGCTTGTGTTATGTCTGTCTCACTTAGTTCGATGTTTCATTTAAGAAGCGTGCGACCAACTTAGCTGACAGCCCATACATTACACCATTGCACCACATATACACCATTGATCTGATTCGGTGAAAATCAAAATGATCATGTATGATATTGTATCACAAAGCTCATATTTATACTAAATATTGGCTGATCTGATTGGCTGCTTATCAACAAGTGGAATCTCTACTTTTTATGGCTCTATTACATTAGCCAGTTGATGGCAGGCTTGATTTCCTTTTGTAAAGCCACCAAAAACCAAAAGAAGCCTAAAATAGAACTGATAAGACCAGGGTAGTGGCACCTCTCTCTTCTTTCTTGTATATTATCATAAATTCTTCAGCCAATCCAGCAACCTTGATACTGCACTTGAGCCAATCTTTTGGATGTAATAACATGACTCTGTTGATGAAGAGGTTGTAGCTCTGATATCAAGTAGCACCATAGCCCTGCAGCTTGGGGCAGCTACCCTCTGCCTGCTGTAAGGCTTTAGTGAACATTGCATACCGTAATGGAAACAACCTGGGCCCATTTAAAAAAAAAAAAAAAAAATTAAAAATCAAGCGTGGCACCTTTGTCTTCTTGCCCAGTGGTATCTCATTGGTGAAAATGAGGGATGATCAAATGCTGCTTTTATGTTTCCTGGCAAATATTTTAGAGCTGATCCAGGTGCAGAACCTGTACCCCTCCTGTCCCAAGCTCACTGTATTTTTTTCAAGTGATGAGAGACAATTAGATTCCTACAATGCTCAATATCTTTACTGGGCAGCATGGATTATGAATAGAAACTTTCCTCATTCTCAGTGCTGGGAGCCCATTAGAAAAACTTATTCTATTTGAGAATCATGCCCTATCCGTTGGGTCTTTTCCACTGACACTTTAAATGTGTCTAGCTGCACCAAACCACACCTAGCTGCAAGCCGTGCTGTAATGGAAATGAAAATCACCTCTGTGCCGGGCCAATGGCCAAGCAGAGCCACAAATGTGTGCAGAAAAAAGCCATGTAACAATGAGCCTAGACACCCTTTAGAGAAACAGATTCCAGTGACTTTAAGGGTTCACCCAGGAAATCATTATGCTGGGGGGATAAGCTACCTTGTTCCTAAAGAATCTTGTCTCATGATCACTTTCAGTTTAGTTCATAGATGAACTACTTATTGAAGAGTGACACTCATTTAATATCTGCCTTTTACTGGGTGAAACAGTGCCTCTGATGTTTGTTTTACTTCCTAAAAGTGTCTTGTAAACGTTTCTAGAGAAAAAAAATTATCCACCTCCATTCAACCAACTTATTTTGCCTGTTTATACCCCAAACTTGTGATTATAAGTAGGACTTGACATATTACTTGACTTTGACCTTGAGGTTCATTTCTGTGCAAACAAGTAGCATAAAAAAATAATCAGATTTGTATAAGCATTAAAGCTTCAGTGTATAGGTTTGTATAGCATCTAGCATTAAGGTTGCAAATTGCATCTAAATAATTATCCTAATTATCTTCGCTTTTAACTCTATCAAAGCATGGATGAAAAATAACTAAATGAAGAGCCAGTGCCGGGTTAGTTCATTCCAGGCTTATGTAGAAACATAGTTGTATAATATGGCGGACTCAAAGCAAAAGAAGACTTCCTCCTTCTGTAGAGATAAAGGGCTCATTCTGAGATGATGAAACCGCTTTTTATTTTAACATGATTGTATGAGGTGCAATCAAAACATCCAAGACTGTTCCAGTTGTTCCAGTTTTTTGCGCCGCACAGTAATGTGCACATAGAAGGTGCATGAACTAACACCAATGGGTATTCTAAGTGACACCCCTCGATTATCACCATCAGCACCTGAGTTACACAGGTTTTTGTGACAACTGGTGGTGTTTTCCAAAGGATTTTGTGAGACTATGGTGGATGAACCTCTGACCCTATAGGGGGGTCTGGGGACATGCTCCCCTGAAGAAAATTTTGCACAATGTAAAGTAAATTATCTTTAATGATATATATTCAAGCACTGCACAGATAATTTGTATTGGATAAACTATGTGCAATGATGCATGTGGTTTTTATAAAGTAAAATGTAAATAAAGAATTTATAAAAAAATATTAATTTTTCCTCTTTCCCTGCCATCTGTAATGTTCGAATGCCCTAGTGATATGAACAGTCAGTGCTACTAATGTGTTTGACAGAGGACATTCAGAGCAAATTACTTCAACTGTGATGTGCTCCCAATTTGCTCTCAAAAATGAAAACACTCCCACTTAGGGCATGTTGGAAAAAAAGTTTCTCCACGTCAACAAACAGTTTTAGCTTTCCACACTCCTATTCCCTTGATATGGCTTTCTGTGACTCAATGTCAGTGGTATAATTTGAATGTAACAGTGGTCAAAGAAACATGTGCAACTTAGGTGCTGATTATGATAAAGCAAGCATTTGCTACATGAACATTACTGTGTAGAATTCTGTTTTTGCTTTGTTCAATGGGAACATGTTTTAATTGCACCACGTTCGCAGATGAGAATATAGATATAAGAATTGTATTGCATTTCTGTTATATTCTACCATCAGATGCTCCCCTAAATCTTACAGTCTTACACACTGAACAATTTAAAAGCACAGGTTGGATTGGTAAAATGCCTCTAGCAGTTTGTATACACTGTAATTGTAATTTCAGTTCCTTATACTTCATTTACTTGAGACACCCCACCCCCCACTGTCTCACCAAGATACCAGGCCCTTTTGTGCTTCAAATTATGATGTCTAGACCTTTTAATACCTACAGCAGACCAGAGGGTGTGAAAACACTCCCTTGGGTAGGGGGCATTCCTCAGGTATAAATGTTTAGCTCTCCCCATGCTTGTGGTCTTTCTTCATTCTGACCGCTCGTGTGATGATTGACCTTTTCTTTGCAAAGAAAATAAAAACCTTGTCGGCCGGCAGAAGTCTCTATTTCATTCTTCACCAGCAGCAGAGAATTTCCACAACAACACACAAATATTAGAAACATTCTTAGTTCTTCCATAACTTTTCTAAAAATTTTAAATATAATTATAAATTGCAGAGATGACCACACACAGCATTAAGGGTTCTTTGCTACTAAATGCTGCCAAAGACATGATGTATGTTTGCCATTGCATACTCCTCTATGGTCAGCTGTAGCTCATGAGGAAGAACGCGTCCTGTACTAGTCCAAGGGTAGCTCCCCGCCTCCCCTGGTCTTCATGTTGAAATATCTCTGGGACCCCAAAGTGCTCCCATCGGCTTTGCCAGCAGCGTGTGAATGAGTGTAGAAGGGTTCCTGATGAGCAGGTTGGCACTTGGCCACCTGGCTTTAGTGTTTGAATGTGGTTGTGAATGGGTGAATGCTGACTTGTGTTGTAAAGTGCTTTGAGTAGTCAAAGCGATCAGAAAAGTGCTATATAAGCATAGTCCTTTTACTGTTCCTCTTGTAAAGGATTATAGAGAATTTCTGCTGTCAAGAAATGTATGCATCAAGGGGGGTTGTGATTTTTTGTTTGTTTGTTGCTGTGTTTTTTTTCTGACCTGAAGCTTCGCTGGATGAGAGCTCGTCCAGTGCCTCCTGCTCCACAGAACTGCAGGCTCCTAGCACCCAGCCTCAGACCCGCCTCAGTAGAGCAGCAGGACAGCAAGGACGCACAGACACACAACAGACCCAACATGCCCAGCATGCCCAAACCAGACTCAGCCGCTCAAGACAGGTCAGTTCCCTGCATGAAGCCACTGGCTGCTCCATGTTTGCAATGGAAATTATAACATGCAAACAAACAAAGCAATTCTACAAACTCATTGTGTCTGTTTTACAGTCTAGTTCAAGCCATAAACCATGTTTCTCAGTCATGCCATGTGTTTAAACTTAATCTGTGGAGGTGCTTTACATACTAACTGTAAAACTGCCTGTCTTCACCTGTCTCCCCAACTATTTGTGTTGCCACAGTCAGGAAGACAGAGGAAGAAAGCAGTCATGATGCCTCGTGTTGTCCTCACTCCTCTCAAAGTAAATGGAGAGCATGTCCCTTCGGGTAAGAACCACTGGGAGGAACTATATTTGCAACACACCTGAAAGTCAAAATTCATACTCTTGAACAGCCTGAGAGGTCAGATATCAACATCAACATTATGGAGCACACTCTGATAAAACAATATCATGAGGTATTATCAACATGGCGGTGCACAGTAGTGCAGCAGCTTGGAGCTCTCGCTTTCAGTTTTGTCGTATGCTTGCTCATGTAATGATATATAAATTCCTCTTTTTCTTATGATAAAAAGGAATTTAGTTTAATCCATTCAGAAAAGCAAGACATAGATGTAAAACTAACCCTTCAAGCCTGCCACAGATATGCATCTGGAAATGCTTGGAAATGCTCAAGATGGGCCAGGAAAATACTGTTGATCTACCACAAACTTCAGCTCCTTATTTTAATTTGTATTTAAATCACTCATTGTTGCTTCTGCTAAATATACTTAGGAATCATCAGCAGACATTAAGAAAAGTGCTCTCTTTAATGCTAAAAGAAGATAGATCATCTGTAAAAATTGTACATAGGTGTGGCTCAAGACAACTTATTTGAGGCCTTCCATGTTTTACATTTGCTACCTCTGAGTAACATCCACTGAAGCACACTATTTGCCTTCTATAAAATCAATAACCGTTGATCCAAAACAATAGAGACTGAGTATAAACATAATATTAAAATTTCTTAAAAACTGACTTCAGGTCAGTGATGAAAAATTAAGCATGACTACTATAATTTTGGGCTTAAGCAGCTTGCCTTCAAGACTGTCAACACTGTGTGAGTTTTCAAGTTTCTCTTGGAATCAAAACTTCCTTATAAAACTCCACAATATTATCAATTTTTATGTATGATAAATCCGTATTTTTTGGTTGTACATTGTTTTTTAAATTTGTCTGTCTTTTTAAAGATATAACTTAAAATGATTTGCTGTCTTTTTGTTGAAATATCTAAATAAGATGGAAATGACTTCTTTTGTAGAATTTGTATTTCTTTTTGTCAGATGATTCAAAATAATTCAGACTTTTACTTTCATGTTTATTTTAATTTATTCTACTGTCATAATACCCTCAGTCAATATTCTAATTTGATTTATGATTTGATGAAAGTGGCTTAGTTAAGCATATAGTTTTTGCTGTAGCAGGGCCCATGAAAAGAAGCCGAGGAGGGGTGGATGTAGACTTTGAAACACCAGGCTCCATCCTGGTCAATACCAACATCAGAGCCCTCATCAATGTGCGAACATTCTCGGCCTTCCCCACACATTCGCAGCAGCAGTTGCTGCAGCTGCTGCCAGAGGTGGATAGACAGGTATGTTGTTTTACTGTGCCCAGCTTTTATGTCTGTTTAGATATTGGATACCCTGTCAGAATTATCAAACAAAAATTTAGGATATAAAAAAATCTATTTATTGATATTTAGAGCAGCAGCACAAGTCCACATCAGAGACTGTTGCTCTGTATCACTTTCAACTGGCAAATTTATTAAAGTTGATAGAACACTGATCTGCAATCTTTGACATTCTGGGAAACCCAACAGCTATTACCCGAGCAACCAAAGCAGAGAACCTGTGCCAGACTAACTGAGAGTGAGTGAAAGAGTGTTGAAGTAAGAGCATTGGTAGGTCAAGAGTGGAAGTGTCCTCACTGGCCCCACCATAGGTATAGGCGCAGCACTGTAAGGCTCTCACCAGTGCTAACATTCACACAATACCAAAGACTTTTTGTGTATGACAGTTGTTGCTACAGTAGCCACTGCTACTGCTACATTTCCCCTAAAGAAGCTAAAAATAGTTCACTTGCCACCCAACATTTTTTACAGTGACAGAGGAGGCAACTGATAAACAAAAGGAGCCAAGCTGGACATCAGTGAAATAAGTTTCAATGATAACACTGACAAGCCTTTTTTTGTTTGTTTGTTTTTTGTTTTACCAAAATAAATTCTTTTATATGGTCTTTGCTCTTGAATCATAAAATGTATTTGTTCAGGTGTTTTTTCTCTTTGTTCTTTTTTCTATGTCTATATCTGTCCAAGTAACCAGAGAGAAATGTAAAAACTGAGTAACATTCCCTGTATGGACATTATTGGCCAATTAAGCTAATAAGTCATATTCATTCAAAATGGTTTTGCTCAATTTTTTTTCCATTGACATCCACGCCTCCTCTGCAGTGGTTCTTTTCGCACCTGGGACACCCTTTCCCTACACTGGGAACCACTGGTCTACACTGACTTATTACTTGAGCAGCACCTTGGTCTCACCTCATGTTTTAGTTGAGCTGAGAAAAATGTCAGTCATCCCTGCAAAAGAAAACTTTTTCAGCAGGTTTGCTGCTGTTTTTACATTTTGTCCTTATTTTGCAGATTGGAACTGATGGATTGGCAAGACTGAATAGTTCAGCTCTAAACAACGAGTTCTTTACTCATGCCTCCCAGAGCTGGAAAGAAAGACTGGCTGAGGGTAAGTGATTGGTCAGTCTTAGACACACTGAGACATTTCACTGAGACTTCTACCAAGTTTAAAAAGTCTCATTAACTGAGCCCTGATATGTGAAGTACTGATTAGTGTGAAAAATTCACAAGTAATTTAGAGGCGAAAAAGAAGATTTTCATTGTAATTGTGATTTTAATTGTAAGGAGGCAAAGAAAACACAAATACCAGCAAGGAAATCTGTGCCAAAAATGTAAGAGCTCCAGCATTCCTAACACACTGTAAATAATAAGAATGCTATACAGGGTTAAAGTACACAGTAAAAAAAACCAACTTCTTTTTGGTGAATCAGTCAACCAGGGATTTGAATAAAAATGTCCAATCTTTATACTGACTTTTATTTCAGCAAATAAAGTGTAGCTAAATCATGTTCATACAAACAATTATTTTTGTTTACACTTCTAAAAGTTCATCATGTCGCAATTCTTGTAAACCCTCCTGTGTGTTTTAACTGTTCAGGTGAGTTCACCCATGAGATGCAAGTGCGTTTCCGACAGGAGATGGAGAAAGAAAAGAAGGTTGAGGCATGGAAGGAAAAGTTTTTTGAAGAGTATCATGGGCAAAAGTAAGATCCAACCCATTTCATTATAGTGTGAATTTGCCATTCAAACAATCATATTAGGTTTTGTCTTATTTGGAGCGGGTCATTGAAGTTAAAATATTGTTAACGTTTTACTTAAGTTAATTATTTAGTATTTAGGAAAGCATTGATGCAAGTATTTGATAGCATGTTTTGAAGTTTAATTTATTCCATCCTTGCTGTCTTCCATTGAGTCTCGGCAACTTGAGTGTGTCATATATTGGTCATGGCCACTGTAATGTGCAGACAAATGTCAGTGTTAGCACAATGACCTAAGCAAAGATTGTGTTTCTGTAGGTCTGGCCTTACACAAGAAGAGTCTCTAAAGCTTACCATGAGTGATGCTAGTGAAGTTGCAGCTGGTGTGTTGGACAGTGATGTGGCTGTGGTTGCAACCGGTCCTCCCAAGAGACGTAGTGTGGGTCGGCGAAGGAGAGACGGAAGGATGAGAAGACGTACTAGGGCAGACTTGCGCCGCAGGGCCCGCCGTACCCTCTGCAAGGCTACTCCTCCAGCCCTCCAGCCTACAGAAGCAACTGAGGCCAGCGGTGCACTTGATATCTCAGCAGTGTCTGTTGGCTCTCCGATGTCTGATAACACAGAGGTTCAAGGTGAGGTGGTGCTTCAGGCTGAGTGTGGTGTGGAGCTTCCCACTGAGAGTGCTTCTGCGGAGCCAAAGCCCTCTCCCACCCAGGAGCCAGTCACATTGTCAGCCCCTACTCCCACTCCTACTCCCAGCCCTAGCCCCAGCCCAGCCTCCATCAGTGCAAATGAAGAGCCCGAAGTCGCAGCCCGTCTGCTCCCAGAGGAGGCTGCACCTGTGCTGGCTTCTACCTCCTCCCCCTCCTCATCGTCCTCCTCCTCTTCTGCCTCCTCACCTGCCTCTTCACCCTCCTCACCTTCTGACAGACAGGGAGTTTTTGCTGCAGGCCTGGACTCTTCTTCATCCTCCTCAGGATCTTCTAGTGCTGCAGTTGCAGCTGATCCCCTGGATGACACAGCCTCCGTGGTCACCTCTATCACAGGGGGTACCGCCACAAGCAGCCGTGAGAGCAGCCCCTCAGCCAGCCCAGCCACTACCCCTGTTCCCAGCTCCCAGCTCAAGGACCAGAAGAGAAGGCCAGATGAGACTCAGGCCTTCTCCAGCTTTCCCGAAAAGAGGCCACGGCTCGACAACCGTCAGTCCTTTCGTACCACAATTGACAGTGTCCGTTCGGAGAAGCCGCAGCCGACAACAGAGGAGCCCAAGGTGCCGCCTATCAGGGTAAGAGTTTAATTTATTCAAAAAACATTTTTCCTGTTTAAAGTTGATTTGATGTGACAGTTAAGTTAAATCCCCTCTCCTTATCTCTGCTCCAGATCCAACTGTCCAGAATCAAACCTCCCTGGGTCAAAGGGCACCCCACCTACCAAATCTGTCCCCGTATCGTGCCCCCCGGTGAGGGCTCGCGGCGTTCGGGGACGGGGGGCGCGCGCACCTTGGCGGACATCAAAGCCCGTGCCCAGCAAGCCCGTGCCCAACGCGAGGCCGCTGCTGCTGTTGCAGCCGCTAGCGACGGGGCAGGGCCAGCAGGGGTCCGGCTGCGGCCTGTTGCTGGGCTACAGGATAGCAGCAATGGACGACGAGCACGAGAGCATCCAGGACCTATCGAGCCCGGAGGAGGAGGAGGAGGAGGAGGAGGAGGAGGAAATGGAAGAAGGGGAGGTGGTGGGATGGAGGAGCAGAGATCGTCTTCAGGCGCTAATTCATCTGGAACACAACTACAGCCTCTCAGTGTAGAGCCCATGCCCCAGTGTTCCCCGTCATTGTTCACTACCTCAACCTCCATGTCCATGGAGCATACACCACAGACACCAAGCCCTGATCTAAAGGAATCAGCTAAGGGACCAGTGGCTGGAGATGAAACATCAGCCAGTATCCAGAGCTCCCCTAATGGGCTCACTGACAAGGCAGCTGTCTTTCCCTCACAAGAGCCTGACACTGTATCTGAGTCTTTGGCTACCAAGTCAGCCAGGCAAAGTCAGGTGCCAGATTCTACCACTGTCCTCTCTGAAAGGGCAGATCAGAGTTGTGAAAAACCACCACTGGCCCTAACATCCATCCCAGATTCACTTCCAAGGTTTGGGGCCAAGGGTGTGGATGCAATTCAGACACTGTCTAACTCCTGTCAGCCCAAAGAGCAAGTACAAGTGAAGGAGTCTGGACTGGGTGGTGTTATCCAGCATGGTTCTCACCATATGGACCCCCACGAGGCATTCTCTCACTTAGCTATAGAGAGACAGCAGACTAATGCACCCTCCTCCCAACATATAGATTCTTCCTGTGGAGAGAAAGATGATGAAGTTGGGACACATAGCGACTCCACAGAAACTGCTTCAGATTGTGAGAATGAGAGCCAGGAGGATGAGCAGCAGCCTGACCAGGACTGGTGCCCTGAGCAGAGCACTCCAAGAAATGGCAAGGTGGTAATTTGCAGCCCACCTTCTCAGAACCAGCAGCCAGTAATCCAAGCCCTAGTATCCAGTCGCCAAGGTCAGACCGTTATTCAGCCTTGTTTCCCTAACGGGCTGCTTCATCCTCACAACAATCCTAACAATCGTCCCCACTCCCAGGACCACCAGTCACTCCCCACAATCCACCCACGAGGGCTCCGGGACACCAATGTTGTGATAAAAATGGAGTTTGGAGATGATTGTAGAGTTTCCAGGCAGAGTACTGTTGAAGAGGAATGTTCTGGAGGCTTGAAGCCCTCTGTCACCACCCCAGCTGCTGCAGCTGCCTCCAAGAGACTGGCCAGCTCAGCCAGACCAGTATCAAGTGTGGAGGCCAATAACCCTTTGGTCACTCAGCTACTACAGGGCAGCCTGCCTCTAGAGAAAGTTTTGCCCTCACATTCTACCAAAAGACTTGAGATTAGCCGATTGCCAGGACCCCAGTCCAGACCACCAGTGGCAAGGACCCCAGGGCCACACAACAGGTCCGAGGTCTCAACCCAGTCTCATAGCCCAGAACAGACTGCAGCCTTGCAAATCAATAACAAGTCTCCAACAGGCCGCCCGGTGTCCTGTCTGATGGAAGCAGTATCACAGTATCAGTCCCAGCAGGCCCCTGGAGCTGTCCCGGTTATCACCTCTCTGCCACCCTCCTTGTCCTCCTCCAGTTCTTTGACCTACAGAAGTAAATCAGACCTTGGTTCTCAGACTGCTTTGGAGTCTACGGTTATCAAAGACTTGCATGGTCCTCAGCTCTCGCAGGGGGCCACTTCAGACAGACCTCAGCCTCCCCATCGGACCATGCCAAATGGCCCCTCTCCTCCTCATGCAGACCCTTGCCCCACAGAAACGATGCCTTCTATGAAGATCAACTGGAGGCCCCCACAGTCTCAGCTCCCTCACCCTCACCAACAGCAACTGTCTCCCATAGCCACGGTGAAGAATGAAGTCAGTCTGCTGCCCTCTTGCCAGGCTCTTGCCAAATCCTCCCCTACTAAACCCATGAGTGTTACCAAAAAGGAGCCTGGGAGTTCTGTGGACAATTACCTGAGCGGAGGGGCGATGGAGGGACTCCTAAACATGGAGATGACTCTAGCGCGGATGGCAAAAAAGGAGCACAGCAAAACACCCTATTCCTCTGGTTCTCCTTCCTCCTCTTCCCCTTCACCCTCCTCTTCTGCACCCTCCCTTCCCTTCCAATTGTATGGGAAGCTCCCTAAGCAAGGTGGGGGTGTTGGAGGAGTAAGCTACACAGCCAATGTGTCTGTGATGGATAACGGTGGTTTCTCCCGGAGCATGGCGGATGGTGTTCTCCAACTGCGCCCCCGCTTAGCCTCTAACCAGACTACCCTCAGCATCCAGGCCTTTACTGACAGTGCGGCTGAAGAGGTAGCACTCAAATGCTCGTGCCGCCTGAAAGCCATGATCATGTGCCAAGGCTGTGGTGCCTTCTGCCATGACGATTGCATCGGGCCTTCTAAACTGTGTGTGTCATGTCTAGTGGTCAGATAGTATGTTGAAGTCCCTGTGCAATGTAGGACTGCTATCTGTACAGTATTAGCAGCAGGACTGGGGGGCTCCAGAGTGTACAAAAACTGAATTAGGGTAGAATACAAAGGTGGAGACTGACAGGCAAGATTTGCCTTGTGTAATATAATTGGTCTGTATTTTTTGTTGTTGCAGATGTTCAGATTTTTTTTAGTTGTACTTATTATTATTATTATTATTATTATTATTATTATTATTATTATTATTATTATTGTTATTATTATTATTATTATTATCATTATTGTGAATTTGGGGCATGATTGATTGTAAATTGTGCCTTTTTTGTTTTTCTTTCCTCAAAAACATTTACCTCATCTTATCTTGCTCCACCTTGTCATCATTCAGGCCATCAATGTTTTGGTCCCTCGTTTCCTCAGCAAACAGGAATTATTGTTGTCTCTTTGTGCAAAGAAGTATTTTTTTAACCATTAAAATGAGTAAATAATATTGTGTCGCTTGTCGGTGTCTTGACTCCTTTCATGGTTCATTTAAAGTCATACCATAATTTATTTCTAATAAGGTCCTTGAATCCTCAAATACCTTTTAATGTATGGAGCTTTTTTCCTTTCTTTATTCAAGAGCGTGGTAAATCAGTTTGAGAGCACAATTTAGTTGTGATGAAATTTTGATTTCATGTTCAGATTTTGTGATATTGTCATTCAAAACTCTGCTCTCTCACTCAAATGGCGTCTGCTTGCACTTAGACTAGCTCTGTTCTGCTCAGACTGTATGCTTGCACTCAAATATATTGTTGCTTGCACAGATTTTCTGCGCTCAGACTTAACTCTTTCCCTCTCACTCAGGCTGCCTTCTTTTGCTCATGAAACATCTGCTGTCGGCCTTCTACCCTGCTCTTAGATTTTTGGTGTAACAACTATGTCAAAATCCCCAACCAGAAGGAAGCCAGGTGTAGTGCTGACCAATGATATTATCCCTGCCAACTTGCTGGCATGTTCGCTTAACTTTTTGGAGCATCCCTTAAGGGTGGGTACTCTTAAACCAGTTTCATCTAGGCCTTTATTGTTCTTCCCTAGCTTTACAACTTTTGGATTTAAAGGATAGTTAATTTATACACTCTACACCTTAATGATAATAGGTGAATACAAAAATAGCTGCATGGCATGTGTACTTGAGAAGAAAACATCACCTACATTATAATTTGGGAGTATGGATAATGCTGCAAGTGGATCACTGTCCGGATGGATTTTTGTATTTTTTTTTTTTGTTAGTATGTTTTTAATTTTAATGGTACTTTTATTTTCTTGGATCTATTGATAAAGTCACATTTGCAGCACATGAATACACTCATTGATAATGCCTGGCTTTCGAGTACACTATAAGAACCCTTAGGCAACAACTAACGACATATTACTTGCCACCATGTTTTTTTAAATGTTATTTTTGTTTTCTATTGTTTAGGAATGGGAAAGTATAAAGACCAAAAGTATATAGTTGTTACAATCCTGAATCATGATCTCAAACTGGTATACCACGCTCTAGAATAAAGATAGGAAAAAAGCTCTATATTTATAAACATCAGGGATTGGCCACGTCAAATATGAGAGACCTAGACAGGCTAAAAGATGTGGACTGTCCAGACCATTTCTAAGAAGTCCATCAATAGTCCTACATCTTAAAATAATCTAATTAAAAGTTGCAGTCAATACAGAAATAGAGTCAGACAACAGGTTAACCTTTATTTTAATAGCAACTTAAAGACTAATCCATACACAGCCGTAATTAACACTTAGACAATACAAAATAAATATTCAACATCATCACTTTGTTCATCACCAAATAAATGCCAATATGTGCAGCTCAAAATTCATTGTGTATTGCAGTGTACTCAAAATAGTTTGTGGAAATAAAAAGAAAAATCATATAAACAGAAGCACCAAAAAAATCTTTAGAAAATTATTTAAAAACTTTTAGTTACAAAATATTTGCACTTAAAAAGATCCCAGTATTTTAAATAAATAAAAAGATATATAAAACAATTCATAGTTAATATCTTAAAATATTTCCTCTTTGTTCAACAAAGCAGAGGAAATGTTTCCCTTCTCTTGGTCACCATTTAAAATCTTCTCAGGTAGCATTTTTAAATAAAAAAGTTAATAAATAGATAATGAATAATAAATAGGCCAACATAAAAAACATACCGCAGACATGAATAAATAAGTAATTAAACCAACATCTGTAAAGGACTTAAATAGTTACACAGCAATAGTAAGAATGAAGCTACAAACTAGTCCTGAAGGTGCAACATCACTATGCGCATATAGAATACTATCAACATTATTGAGTGGAGGTGGAATATGTTCACTAACTAAGAGAATCTGCTCAGCTCAGTCTGTACTAAACTGTCAGACTTTCTGTCTGTGTATACCTTGAGATGCTCTTGCTTACAGTAACAGTTTGATTCCAGTGTGCTACTTCACACGTACACCCACACCTAATCTGGTCACACTCATACCATCATAAAACAACATGCAAACAGCAAACAAATGCAAAGATCAGATGACAAAGTTCCAAATGAGAAGAATTAATTACATACAGTATCTAAAGGGTTTAGAAAGAAAGACTGGTGTTGTCACTGTGACGCCCCCTTCCTGTCCTTCTCCTGTTCATCACACCTCGATACCCTTTACCGCCTGGTTAATGGACTCAAGCAGAGCCCGGTTTTCAGGGTTCTGGTAGCAGTCTTTATTGGTAAACATGTGGGTCAGGGTTTCTACATAGCTGTCGAAGTTCTGCTCTGACAGTGGCTCCTGCTGAACACACACAAGTTGAAAAATGATTAATTCCAAATTAGTATAAGCAAAGGTGCAGCTTGTGAACAAGCAAGGAGGGTTTGGGGCCACA
The DNA here is from genome assembly GCA_029814765.1 of Acanthurus leucopareius. Lineage (NCBI taxonomy): Eukaryota > Metazoa > Chordata > Actinopteri > Acanthuriformes > Acanthuridae > Acanthurus > Acanthurus leucopareius. Next base: position 485,607 of record JAQMCX010000002.1, read on the forward strand.
AGCCTCAGGGGGTCTCTTTAAGGCTGACAAACTTAACTTCACACAATGTCTAAAAATATGGCAACCCCAATGAAGAAAATTGAAATAAAGTATTGAAAGTAAAACTCAATAAGGGAAAATGAATCAGAGTTATCTCCCTGGATATGAAAAAGAAAGAATATGGAAAAAGAGGAAAGTGTTAAGTGCTGATAATGATGATTAACTTCAACAGGAAACAACTGAAGGACATTATTTATCCTAACTGTTGAACTGATGGCAGTATTCTTCTGTGTTTATGAATGGTGGTTTGCTAGCTAGCAGTGCATGAGAATGGACTTGCCACACTGAATTGGATTGTATGTTGCCACACTCTGTTAGATGCTTGTTAAGGAAACTGTTGAGATATTTGAGAGCGTTATATTAGGCAACATATCTTATGAATTAGTGCTTTGAAAATTCTACTACTTGGTAAGTTGGTTTGTTTACTGTCATTATTTTTGTCATAATGGTGATGAATGCTAGTTGAAAGGGCTCACTTGGAATTTTTTCATCACCACTGTTTGTAAGGGCATTCGGAATATACATTTTAATTGAGATTTTGCCCAATTTGTTACAAAAAACATCTTGCCTGTTTGTGGTCAGCTTTGTGCATGGTATATTTAACAGTTTGTTAGTCTTGACAAGATGTATGTTCAAAAAAGCACACATTTCTGCTCGGTAAACACACAGCACTCAAAGTTCTTCACAAGCAAGAAGGAGTGAGGGGTACCATGGTCAAGTGAGCTATAGAGTGAATGAAGACAGCATGGTTCTAGCGAGATCTAGAGAAACAGAAATTGTTATTCTCTGATTGTATCATATAGGCTACCTTCTCATGTGCAATAAACACACCCAGACCTCTGCACAACGCTGTGGGACGCTGCTGTTTTGCCAAATTTTGTGCTTCATCCTGTTCACTGTGGCTCTCTACTGTGTGTGTGTTGGTCATAGAGACATGCCGACAGCAGAGAAGCAACACACAGAAGAGCAGAGTGCTGGAAAAGTATGGGGCAAGAAAAACACTACAAACAGTGATTTAACCTGGTCAATATGCCATGAGTTCCCACCCCACCTCAAAGAGAGAAGCTAGAGTATGAACGATTGTATGTAAGTGAGAGTATTTATGGAATAAACATTTTAAGCAATAGAAATACAGGCAAAGTCCAATTATTTTGTACAAGTAGACAAAGCGGGTGCTACAAAGCCAGTTCAGACATTGCCTAGCTGTTTGTCCTGCATACCCCCAAACCAATGTTACCTGCATTTTTTAAAATATACTGCAAAGTTTTTGCCAGCAGCTTTTAAGTAGGCCTGTGTCTTGACTTTACAAAATTGTAAAGGTCCAGAGTAGGATTAGTTGTTAGCACACTAACAACCAGGATGAGATCAATCATAGTGATTTATCTGTTAGTTTAGCTGTCAAAGCCCTTAGAAATTAATTTGTTTACAGGTATTCCATGATTTTCTGTAAATATGTTGCATCATTTTAATTATCCTGCAGTAAAAGGATATAAGGTATGCGATTGTTATTTTAATAGTAAACAATCAGTTTTATAATTATACATGTGGGCATCATTACTGTCAGGCCTTGTATTATTTAGGTAGTGTTTATGAAGACTACTCTTCATGTTACTGTCAGAGGTTTGATGAATACATATGATTGCAATTGATGAGACTGTAAGAAATAGCTGACAAAGTTGCAAAGGCGGTTTCAATCAGTCTGGGACAAAGGCATTTTGGTATATATACAAAACCCAATTCCAAATAAAGTTGGGACGCTATGTAAATAAGAAATGTAAATAAGAACGACAATGATTTGCAATTCCTTTTCAGTCTATATTCCACTGAATGCACTACAAAGACAAGATATTTAAAGTTCCAACTGAAAAAACTTTTTTTTTTTTTTTTTTTTAATAAACATTAATTGCTGAAACTTACAGCAACTTTTGTCACCTCAGATATTTGTAAAATTTAAAAAAAAAGATTTGGCATAAATAAGTTAACATTATATCTGAGCAAAACTAAAATCATGTTATTTGGGAACTGTAATGCAAATGATCAGGTTCAGGTCCAGATAGTGTAAACTTAGAAAAGTATGAGAGCAAATGAGAGAACAAATTTCTGGGTGTAATAATTGATGACAAAATTTACTGGAAGCCTCAGATCAAAAACATACAAAGCAAATTATCTACAAGTATTTTGGTCCTGGCCAAAGCAAAACATGCTTTAAACCATTAATCACTCCATATTCTTTGTAACTCATTAGTTTCACCGTATTTAAACTACTGTTCAGAGATTTGGGGAAACACATACAAAAGTTCTTTAGAAACACTGTGCATACTGCAAAAGAGAGCCATAAGAATAACCCACAATGCCAGTCATCAAAAACATACTAACCAATTATTCTTATAGTCCAAAACACTTAAATTCTTCAGTCTTGCTGAATTCAAAATAGCACAATTAATGTTCAAAGCAAGGAATGATCTGTTACCAGCTCACACACAAAAAATGGTTTTGAAAGGAAGTGGGGGTGTAATTTAAGTGGACAGTTAAACTTAAAGGTTTACGGTACATGCACAACGATGAAGAGCTTTTGTATATCCATCCATGGAGTGAAATTATGGAACAAACTAAGCTTGGAGCTAAAGCAAAGCAGAGACATATCCCGGTTTAAACAAAAATTTAAAAAGGTTATTTTTGCAAGGTACATTAACAAAAATTAACTATATTAAGCTAGTGATATATATAATTGTGTTTTTTCTTATGAATATAATTATGTGTATATATGTATAGTGTATTTATGTATCTAAATATTTAATGACATATTTAATATTTAATTTTTACACATATTTATAGAATATAGTATGTATATATTTTTTTATCATCAGTATCTCAGTATATGAATAGATTTCTACTGTTTGTATATATCTGTTTATACATGTATATTATATAGTATTCACAGTCATTCGTGTTCAGAACGTGAATAGTTTTCTATGTATTTAATTGTTTATCTATACATATCAATACCATATGGTATATTGTATCTAAGTTTAAATATATAAATAGTTATCTGTAACACTAACATGTAAAAAATATGGTATTGGTAATTTTTTAGGTGCATGAGGGAGAATATATTATATGCAATATTAAAAAAGAGAGAGCAAGGGGTAGGATTATATAAGTTTATATAAGTTTATACTTCTTCCTACTCCTCTTTGGACATTTAAAACTGAATCATGGCGGATGCAGCTAATTGTCCTTTTTGTTTTGTTTTTTTTAATTTTTAACTTTTTTTGTTTTTTTCTGGTTTTTTAAATTTATCTTTTTTCTTTCTAACGACTGTTTTACATGTTCAAAATAAAGATAAAGGACCTGAATTTGCTGTATGCAAAACCTTCCAAAAAAGTTGGGATAGGGGCAATTAAAGACCAGGAGAGTTGAAGAATGCTTTAACACACCTGGAACATTCCCCAGATTAACTGAAAACATTTGATAGTGTCATGATTGGGTATAAAAGGAGCATCCTGAAATTCTCAGTCAGTTACAAGCGAGGATGGGGCGAGGTTTACATATATGCAAACACCTACTGGGCAACTGAGCAAATAGTCCAACAGTTTAAGAACGTTTCTCAACTCAAAATTCAGGGATTTCACTATCTACAGTCCATAATATCATCAAAGATTCAGAGAGTCTGGAGAAATCTCTGAATGCCAGGGGCAAGGCTGAAAACCAACAGTGAATGCCCATGACCTTCGATCCCTCAGGCGGCATAAATAATAAATGACATAATTTCTGTAATGGATATTGCTACATGGGCTCGGGAACACTTTGGAAAACCACCGTCAGTTTGTCACTGCATCTACAAGTGCAGGTTAAGACTCTACCATACAAAGGGAAAGCCACACATCAACAACATCCAGAAACACAGCTGACATCTCTGAGATGGACTGACGCAAAGTGGAAAAGTGTGCTGTGGTTTGACGAATGCACATTTTAATTTGTTTTAGGAAATCATGGATATTGTGTCCTCCAGGCTGAAGAGGAAAAGGACCCTACATATTGTTATAAGCGCAAAGTTTAAAAGCCAGTATCTGTGATGGTATGAAGTTGTTATTGCCAACGGTACGGGTAACTAGTACATCTATGAAGGCACCATTAATGCTTTAACAAAGCATTAACAAAGTGGTTAAAATACCCCTGCCCCAACTTTTTTGGAAGATGTTGCATGCATCAAATTCTGAATTAGTGTATATTTCCAAAAACACAATAAATTTGATCAGTTTAAACATTAAATACCTTTTCCTTCTACTGTATTCGATTGAATATCGACTGAAAAGGAATTGTAAATCACTGTATTCTGTTCTTATTTACATTTCACATAGCGTCCCAATTTTTTGGAATTGAGTTTTGTAGGCTAAAGTCCCATTCCCATCACAACGGCAAGCCCTCACACAAGGAAGCTCTAATACTCAGGTGAGCATTCAGACATGCACATTGGCTTTTGCAGATTAATACCTGACTGAGATGCACAGGTTCTCAGGCAATGGCATCTGATATTTCTGTAGGCCGCTTTTATTAATGATCAAAATTCAGATCATTATGTGGCTATATTATCAGTGGCATAGATAATGTCATATGTATGTTTGAAATGTGTAGGCCAGCTTGTAAACGACAAAACTACAATGCATTTAGGTTGTTAATTAGCCCTATTCGGTGAGGTGTGTGTAAACCCCACTGACGTAGTACCCTTGACTTGAACTACATATTCATTCTTAACTATTACACATCAGCAGAAACCATCTCAACAGCAAAAAAAAAAGATGTGACAACAGATACAAATCAAATATTAAGGTTGCAACAGCTTTGGTCAGCACCTTGCACTCTGGCCCATCGAGTATCCTGTGCATTAAAATGTAGACGAAAAAAATCAATTTTGAGGGTTTTTAGGTTCAGTTTTTAAAATTAAGGGCTTTTATTTTAAAAGTGTTGTGGGTTAATATGCTGAAAGTCATGGGCATTACTTATGTGGACTGGTCAAAGTTTGATTGACACCATGCACTGTCAGGTGTGTGAGAAAGAGAGGTAACTGCAGACAGGCACAGATATATAGTAGATATTGCTAGTTCATTTTAATGGAGAGAGTGATCAAACTGACGTTTGAACATGTCCTGCTTCAACACAGTTTTAGCTACAGTCTTCATTCAAATTCTAAATGAGTCGAAAGACTTTGACCTATAAATCTTGTGTTTACATGTTTTTGCTATCTTGTACTATTTTTTAGACATAGCAGGTTTATTTTTTAAAGCTTTTTTTGCCCCCTCTTAGATTTTATAATGGGTGTGTATTGCACAATCTTCCCCTGCTTGAGTGAGTCACATGATTGCTAGAGTGCAAGAGGGGAGAAATGTAAAGTACAAATCTGGGAAAAATCTCCTCACAGATCCCACAACTTTGGCCAAATCTTACATAAACTTGGTTATCATTCCATCTGTGCAGGTTTAAGAGCAGTGAGACCTTTAATCTAGACAGCAGGGGCCTCAGTTCCTTTTTTTCCCCCATTCATTTAAAAAGGACATGGCAGATGACATGATTTGGAACTCAAACTTTGACAGCTTATGAAATCCAACCGTACAAGTATGAAAAAGTTTTGCAGAACTTTTCATCGGCAGTGTGTCCTTAGTCATCCATTACTCTATGAAGTTGATACAAAGAAGATAGCAAATGTACAAGGTCAAATTTGGGGCAGAAATTTTAAAGCTCAAACAATGAGGTAACAGCCTAATGTGACATTGTCAGCGGTGATCAGGAAGTGACTTTGTTCACAGTAGTGAGTCTAATATGAGGTAAAAATTAATTTTATGTGTGTCTGAGTTCACTGAGCTGTGTCATACAACATCAAAAATGTACCATGATCACGGAGGGAAAAGCAATGCTTGGCAAAATGTCAATGGTCAGAACGGACTACCAGGTTTGAAAAATAGGCAAAGTTTACGAGCTAATGCTAAATATAATGCTCACTGGTCTGCTGTACTTCTGTGCCCTACCTGGTAGTGAGTGAAGTTCTTATCATGTCAATGGGCCCCCAGGGTTAGACTTTTTTGTCCTCAAGTGTAAATTCCTTTTCAAATAACTATATCCATACAACAAACTGTACCCACCAAAATAAAAAGTAAAGTACAGTAAAGACTTGCAATTAATATAGAGTTACATTTTCATAAATAGCCTTTGTAACCAACTCTACTATTCTACAAATGACTTGAATTTCTTGGTGATGTGAACTCCCAAGTGGGTTCTCTACTTATCAAATTGCTGGTGGTTTGGTTCCTGATTTCTCCAGCCTGCATGTGTTCAAGCATTTAGTATAATTTCAAAAATTTCAACTCAATTGCTTTTAAGATTAAGACAATTTTATGACCACTTTTTGCTTCCACAGAGTTGAGAAAGCTCAGGGTTTTAAGCATGAGATAGGAAGAGAGCAGGAGGTAATTCCTTTCAGTTTGTCCTTTTTAAAATTAACCAAAACAAATTGTGCATACTCACCATAGTGGGCAGGCGGATGTTGGCCAAGCTGCGGATCAAGGCCTGACTTAGGCCAGACAGCTCCAAGAACAGGGCCTCATTTCTTTCCTCAATCTGTTTGTTTTCCTCCTCCATGCTCTTCAGGTTCTTTTCCATTGAAGAGATCTGAAACAGAGGCAGAAATAGAACAAAGCTCTGAAGCAGAAACACAAAATGTGTAAAAATAGAAGCAAATATAATCATGGTCTGCAATTTTTCAGATATCTTGTCCAACAGACATCTTGGTGTGGTCATTTTTGGGTTGCAAGGGATTTTTTTTTCAGTTTTCGTACCACTGAAACAAACTGGTGGCAAAAGTAGCTTGCTGCTCTACATCCAACTCTACAAATAAATTCATGAGGCTGCACTGTCGGACTTGCATCTGTTATTCTGTACATTCTGTTAATCTGTCAGTTCTTGCCTTAGCTCAATTTCAGTTGTACAGTAAAAACCCTCCCATCACATCGCAGTGTCTCGAGGATTTTTTCTGAAACAGAGTCTCATTATTATTCATGAGGAAGCAGTGCAATAACTGAGCAGCTGAGCTCACCTGAGTGTGCAGGCTCATCATGTCGGCTTCCATCTCTGAATTGGACTCGCTTAACTCATTGATCTCCTTGTTAAGCTGCTTGATGTCCTCATCATTGTCCAGAACTGAGCAAGAGCAACATACAACAGACAGAATATCAGGACAATTTTTAATCCTACCTTCTCTGTTTGTCACAGATATTGATTACAGGCATCATTTATATTTGCAGGCCAAACTGATGTTGTAATTGCAGTCTATTGTACTTTAGAAAACATCTTATTGATCTGATTTCTTATATTTTAATCTTCATTTCTTGATTGTAGTAAGAGACGCAGTAATAGTTTAGATACATGTGGAACATACAGAGTGGAAGTGCAGTCTCTTACCATCACTGGCTCTGAACTTTGCAGTAATATACTCGTCTCCAGGAAACTTGGCTCTCTTCTTATTTGCTGATGCTCTGGGACAGCCTGACAGACTAAGAGGAGCAGCTGATCAAAATCAAGAACTCATGAAGTATAAAACCTCTTACACTGAAAAATGCATTTATACAGTATACAAGATAATAACTTGTTTATATAGTGACAGAAATTAGTGGCAAGTTTTCCTGATGGACAAAGATATGAAAGACAAGAAAGGGAAGAGGACCCAGAGGCTCATTTCTCTCTGATCAGATAAACCTGAGCTAAACTACCTGACAGCCTATGCTTGGGATGACACTGTTCTCTGTGTGATTAAGTTCACATATTGAGGATACCTGCGATGTGTCAAGAAACTGCCATTAGCATGTCCAGAGCCATCGCAGCCTGGGGTAGGGCAGGTTGGGCCCTCGGTCTTAAAAGCCTTCCAGGAGAAGGGCGTGCCATTAAGGAGACCTTCCTTCTGCCGGCGTGCTGCCAGTGGACAGCCATAAGCACTGCGGTGGGTGGCATATTTCCCACTGATGTGGCCCAGACTGTCACAACCAGGAACTGGACACCTGGACACAGAAAGAAAGCATTATTTCTCAGGCTGTTCCAAAATAATAAGTAAAAAAAAAAAAAAAAAATTGGAAAAATTAAAAATATCACATCAGTGTCTCTGTTGAGTGAAATGCATTACATGATCAATTGTAATGAAAACCATCAATTAGATTCTTTTTATTTTTGACTGAGTTTTTTCACAACATTAAAATATATATATATATTAGTGCTGTCAAAGTTAACGCGTTAATTTTGCAGATTAATTTAAATTATTTAGCGCATTAAAAAAAAAAAAATTAACGTAATTAATGTTGTTTTGTTTACTTCCGGTGGTGCCTAATTCATAACCTTTGGTCACGTGTGCAGGCCAATGGTGCAGGCACACCAGGCAACCCAAGCCATCCTGGCTAAAGCAGAGTCTATGGCACAAAGATGGATAACGGCGGACTTTTAGTTTCATTTTAAAAAGTTGCCCGACAGCTTGTTGGACAAAACCAAAGTAATTTGCACAGTTTGCAAAGCCACATTTAATTACCACAGAAATAATTTGTCTTTGGCGTATCAACTCAAAGCAAAACACCCTGCTGAAATTACCTCCACGGGGCCTTGCCAGTCTACACTACAGAAGTGTGGCACTCGTGGGCGAATAACGAAACCTGTAAGTGAAAAGTTAACCCAATTGTGCCAAATTTATATTTTAAAGAAGAGAAACTGTGTTCAAAGTTAAAATAAAGCCATTAAAATAGCTTTGAATTCAAATATACTTTCTTTGTGTTGATTCTACATTAATTTCATGAATTTTCATAAATATCCGCTCTAGTCTAAAGTAGAAAAATGCAATTAATCGTGATTAATCACAGAGTGTTGCGATTAATTAGTTAATTTTTTTAATCGATTGACAGCACTAATATATATATATTTATTTATTTATTTACACACATAAACACACACACACACACACACACACACACACACACACACACACACACATATATATATATTTACATATATTCAAGGGTAACAATAAAGTAGGGTACGAGGTTTGAAAAAACATGTTATTAATTTGGGAAGTGATTACAGCTATTTTTTCTCAACACATTTTTTACTATTGGACTTACATGCACTCTTATACACAGTGTTGTTTAAATTGTTTGGATTGCCCAAATTGGAAACAATCCCAGAACAGCAGCAGGATAGTGTCAGTAATACATATGTGTTACTTGGTTGCCAGGAGCTTAAGAGCTACCATTTCTCACCGTAACAGCTCAGATTCTTCCTTGTCGTCCTTGGTGGGTGTTGATTTGACCCCACCTTTCTTGGCTCTTGGGCATCCAGACAGACTGGCAGACAGGAACAGAGAGCAACAATCATAATATCCATCTGTACAGAGCAGCTGATGGTACAACAGGCGAAACAAAAGAGCTCCTACCTTCTATGTGAGGCGTAGTTTCCAGTGATGTGGCCTGATCCGTCACAACCTGGAGTTGGACACCTGAGACACACACAGATGCTTTTACACTCCACAGGTTTATATAATCAGGAGACTGCAGGTAAAACCAGTTTTTCTCACTAAATAATCAGAGATTACTGATTTTAGTTTGGATTTCTTAATATTGGACTTAATTCTGACTGATTTTGATTATTTTATCAGTCTTAAAAGGAGAGCAAGGACAAAGCTGTAGCTGCAGACCGAGTGCTCAGTGAATATGTTGGAGGTGAGAGACAGGAGAGAGCAGACATACTTTAGCTCAGCTGTGTGGGCAGCCATGAGGGTCCGAAGAGATTTATCAGCAAGAGGACAGCCTGACAGACTGGAAGATAGTTAAAGAGAGAATGTCAGAAAACCAGATGGAGAACAGGATGTCTGAGCATGAGTAAAGGAAAGAGAAAGAACCTGAACTGGACTACAGAACCAGAGCAGGACTGGGCAGTACACACATGGGGGACAGGATTTATTTTTATTATACTATCTCTAAAGTAGCAAAATGCTCATGGTTGGGCAGGACAAATAATTACAATGAATCTGTGTCTAAAGTCATCCAAGTTAGTCAAGGCAGAATAATATCAGGTGTAAATGAAATATTCCAACGCAATTTTTTTGACAGTTGAAAGGGCTCCTTTGCTCTTATGACAGATAGGAAATCCTCATTCTTTCTGCAGCTTAGATGGTGCAGTAAGTAACCAAAAATGTAATCACATTCCTTGTCCTTGGAACATGAGGTGCTCTAGACTTGAGAGCTAATCACTATGTCAGAGGAAGACCTAAGCAGTAACACTGATGTCACAGTAGCCATCTCATTAGAACTAAAGATACCATTTCAATGTAAGTCAAACATCTTAACCTTTTAATACTGTGTTCAATAGATTGTCATACTTTAAACATCTGTCACATCAAATTAAAAAAAGTAAAAAATTGTTGGACACTTTTAATAAATGAGAACTATGACGAAGTCCTTCCAACAATTAGAAACAAGCCTTATGGACAAAAGGCATGGTGGCAGCAGATCTTATAAATACACTTAAAAACAAATTGAAATAATTACATAATTAATAATTATTATAACACTATAATAATAATTATATTAATAAATTAATTAAATATTTAAATGGTGTCATCACTAAATTCTTCCTTGTGTATTCTTAATAGTGTTAAACATATGAAAGCAGCTTGTCTATAACTATGCTAAATGACTGTACTCTTCTCAAAACTAACAGCCTTCAAGACATGTATATACGGTATATGGGTTCATGTATCGTATATTTCTTTGTAATATAACACAAGTAGTATGTCACGTGCATATGTTAGCTATAGGTCTTGTAAGAACACAGGTCTTTAAAGGCTATTTTTTTTATATATATATTTATATATATACTATTATCAACCAGCTTTTCAACCTCCAACATACTGTACTTAACAAAGCTTCCCATTTTGCCTCCTTGTGGCTTGTTTGAGCTAAAGCTATTTTTATCCACTATTTAAAGTAACTACACATATATAGTACTGTGCTTCAACTCGTTTGAAAGTGACAGTACTTAATGACAAATAGTGGTGCTCAGTTGGACAGAAATTTAGGAAATCTCTGTACTGAGATTTCCTAAAATTCAAGCTCTGTGTCATGCTGATCTACATTTCTACAGGCTAGAATCAGATTTCTTGAGTTCTTTCAGGAAACAGGACTTAGTAAAGTTTGGTTGACTTTTTCCATTGTCTGCACAAATTATTATCGAACTGTAAAAATACAATCTAATCTTAAAATACCTCTCCTTATAAAATGGTTCTAATTAGAACTTATGTCAAAATAAGGTCAAAATAAAATCATATATCCACCTCAACAATACACCTGTTAGTGCAATCACACCACAGATTTTTAAAGTAAATATACTTTACCTATCTTTTCCAAGTCAGAGTGCAGGTCTTACCTTCGATGTGATGCGTAGTTACCGGTGATGTGTCCACTGCCATCACAGCCTGGTGTAGGACATCTAGGGAACAAGACAAACACACACAGGTCAGTCAACTCTCTTTATAGAAGGTGCTTACACTCACAAGCTGGAAAAAAAAACCACTTTGGTTCAAACTTGGAATCTTTCGACTGCCAAAAGCTTTTTACAACACACATATCATTCACCCATTCACGTACTCTCTACAAGTGAGCCAATCTGCCCATTGGGAACTCAAATCATACATATGCATTCACACATCGATAGAACAGCCATTGGGAGAAAACTTTGGGCTCAGTATCCCTAGATGCCCAAGGACACTTGGACTTGGTTGGTATTAAGTGGTCATTTGTTGAAGCACTCCTGTATTATTAGTTGCCATGTTGGACGTTTTACTTGTATTAAAGTTTCTCACATCTTATTTTATTTAAGTATTTTATGGTAACTACTTAATACAAGCCGCATTTGAATAAAGAGTGGTGTCTTGAATGGAGGTTTGGTAATGAAGGTGACTTACACAAGAACCTCTTTTTTGCTGTCTTTGGGCTGAAACTTCACCTTGAAGTTGGTGGTAGTGACCTCACCAGGGTACCTCCTGTCCTCAAGATTCTCCTGGTCCTCTTCCTCACCATCAGATGAAGTGTATGAGGGAGCTGTATATTCCACCTGAAAAAAGGTAAAACATGGGTAACCTGCACAAAGTTGTAAAAGAATCAGGTGCCAACAACTTACAAACACAGTGTCTGACTGTGGCACGGCATTTTTATTTACTCTTCTATTATCTATCTTTTTTAGTGATGTGATGTTAATAAATGGATGAGGTACTTCTTCGCTGTCTTCCTCTTTCACTCCACTTGGTTTAGTGAAGTCCAGTGGCCCTTCCCACTCTGGCTGAGTGAGGCCCTGAGACAAGGTGGCTCCAATGTGTTGAGAAGATGAGGACGAGGAGGATGAAGGCTCGGGGGGTTGCATGCCTTCCCTCTTGGTCTTTTTCATGCTTAGATCCAAGGTGCCATTTTCATCCACTTCAATGTCTAATTCCTACAGTATTTAGATATAAAGTCAGTGCAACCAAAGTAACAGAGAGCGTAAGAGTTCTGTGCACCATGCACTGTTGAGTTAGTCTACATAAGTTCCAAGAAAAATCTCCTAATGTACCTTGGTGTAGGGTTCCCTGGGCTTGGTGCTGAGAGTCTCTGGTCTCTCCCAGCAGCGGGTGGATAGGTTGAGGATGGCTGTTGCTGCCATGTGGGCTGCCTCTGCATCTTGGCTGTAGTCGTAGCCACTGGAGGAGGAGGTGCTCTTAGAAAAGCCTCCTGACACACTGTGACTTGGGGAGGAGGCCTTAGGGAATGATTTAGCTGTGTAGGAATGGAGGAAAAGGAATTTACTTGTGCAAAAACAAGAGAGCAGACTATCAAACTCAATGTTGTGAATATAGCTGCTGGTTGCTATTGAGTGTTTGTTGTGTTTGTCGAAAAAAGAGTCATGCATTACTGTGTACTTCTTTAAAAGGCAAACACATAGTACTGTACAGAGCCTGGCAAGTGGATAAAATAAAAAATGGTTTATTATGCATAAACTGTCAAATCAATCTCTCAAATTAAAAATTAATGCAAACAAATGACTAATTTGTTCTACTTCATTAATAGATCATGAAAAAGAAAAAACGCAATGGCAGATGTGTGGGTCTTACATTTGAAGGCTTTGGGTGATGCTTCAGTGTTGCTGGGTGTCTTTGGAATGAGCATACGCTTTCCGAACACCTGGACATCAAAGCTTGCATAGTCAAAAGACACCTTAGAGTATTTCTCCAGTTCCTTAGCCAGATTAGCTCGAGGCGTGGTGGTCACTGTGCTGGGTCGATAGCTGCCATACTGAGGGATCTCCAGCTGTTTCACAAAACACATGGGCCTAGAGGAAAAGCCATAGGTTTTGCATTATAATTCTCCAGTGTCATGGACATATTTGTTAATATCCCTTAAATACAAATGAACTGAAAAACACATCAAGCTTGCATATGTCACCTGAGCACTCTGTCAGAGTTGGGAGAGGGTTCACTGGCGGAAGCCTGTAAATGAACCTGCTTCTCTTGGCTTTTATTCAGCTTAGCTGCAGCTGCAATGGGGCAGCCAGACAGACTGACAGGGAAGACATAACCAAAGATTAGCAAAAAATGGATTAAAACTCTTTAAATAGTTAGATATTTTTAGTATATGCAGACAGGAGTTTGAATTATTGACATGCCCTTCAGTATTAGATAGTAGATTAGATAGTAGTATTAGATTACATTAATACCTTGGAGTTTCTTTTAATATTTTGTGCAAATATGCAATTTTTGATCATTTTCACATTACTTATTCCAGAGTTTGACTTCAGAGGCCTCCAAAACCACATTTATGCCATTACTGAAAACGAAAATGCTGATCAACCAAGCTATGTACAATAACTGAAATCAAAAATGGGAATGAGAGGTACCTTCTTTTAAACACTGAAACTAAAAAATTATAAAAATCCACTTTTTCAAGTCCCTAATTTTTGTCTTTGTAAAACACAAAAACATATCATAAATGTTCATTGGCCACATTTGGTAGTTAGCCCACATGTACAGTTGTGAGTGCACGTGTGTGCATGTGTGTTTTGGTGTTTTGGTGTTTCATTAACCTGCGGTGTGTGTTACGGTTACTGTTGACATGGCCTTGGCCTGTGCAGCCAGGAGTGGGACACTTCAAGACGTTCTCATGCATGGCCAGGACTACAGACACACAACAAACACAAACTCAGGTCAGTCTGTTTAGTTTGCAGATGTTTTCATATAACTCGCAGTAGTAATAAAATTATTTGTAGTAGTTGAGAAGCAGTAAAAGTATTACAAGTAATTAGTATTAGTAATTTTTCCTACAACAGAAAGAAGTAGTTGTGGTTATACAGTAGTAATGGTCGTACTGATAATAATAGTAATGGTCTTGATAATAACAATATTAATAGAAGTACAAATAGTAGTACAGAATATATCAGCACTCTCATGTTGATATCATATCTAAATAAATTCATATGCATGTTGAGACAGAAAACTCTAAAGGCTGTGTTATACTTGAAAGTAACAGAGTGTCAGATTTTTTTTACTTGTAGTCTGTAATATAATTCAAAGTAATATATACTCACTCTCTGGAGGGATTCTGTCTTTGTGAGGACATCCAGATAGACTCCGATGATGAGGGTACAGCCCAGTCACATGACCTGTCCCATCACACCCTGGGGTTGGACACTTCACTTCCTTCTTCTCTGAATGGAGAAGGTTGGGATTTAGATGGCAGAAACAATGAATTCAGGCATATCAGCAAATAGTGGGGGTAAAACAAAATGTGCTTCTTATCTAGTATCAAGTGATATGTTGTATAATTTGTTTTAACCTAAAATCATATGTATCATTGTTTACAAAAGTATATGTAACTGCCCTTTTTATAGCGCCATATCCATTATACATTTTGTGTGATAACCAAGAGCCCTTTTTGAACTGTTGTGTGTCTGAGAGTAACACTGTACCTTTGCTGTAGTGAGTGGTGCGGCGGGCTGCAGCACCAGGCTCTAAACCCTTGCTGGAGGTGCTGTGTGGGTGGTAGTCAGGAGAGCTCTGTGTTTCCCGACTCCCCTTCACTTCCTCTGCCTTCAGGGCGATGGCCTGCTCCAGCAGCCCCAGGTTCCCGCGAGTCATATCCCAGTTCTCTGAGTCATCTGTAATTCCAGAACCCTCTGAGACACGATCCAGCTCCTCCCCATCCTCCTCTTCTTCCTCCTCTTCCTCCTCTTCCTCCTCCTCATCATCATCCTCATCATCATCCTCTTCAGAGCGAACTTCGATTACCACTGTGGTTGGAGAGGCTTTGCTGGAGTCTCGATCCTCTTCTTCCTCTTCTACCACTTCCCCTGCTTCTTTTCCTTGCCTCTCTTCCCCCTCTTCCTCTCTCTCCTCCACTTGCTCTACATCCTCTTCCTCTTCCTCAGTCATGGGGGTGCTGACCTTCTCTTCCCTGAGTGACACTTCAGCTTCAGATCCCTGAGTGCATGGACTCAAAGTGTAAGGAGTATCAACCTCTTGGTGGACCTCCCTCTCTTCTTCTTCCTCCTCCTCCTCATCCTGTTCTTCCCCTTCCTCCTCCACATCCTCCTCCTCTTTTTCGTTCTTCTTACTCTGCTCACTTGTTAAATCTTTGGCCTGATGTTTGTATTCTCCACTGGAGTACTGGTGATCAGAATTTTCCTGGCATAATATCTGTCTTTCTATATCCCTTTCATTTGCAATTTTCCCCTGCCTTTCCTGCTGCTTTTCCTCTTCCTTTTTTTCTTCTCTTTCCTTTTCCTCCTCCTCTTTTGCTTCTTTAAGCTCAGTGAACACTGTTTCTTTTTGAGCTTGCTCTAATGCCTGGTCATCTTTCACCAGCTGATCTTCCCCCTTCTGCTTTGTCTCTGTTTTCTCCTGCTGATGGTCATCAGTGAGTGTTATTGGCTCCACTACCTCACTTTCCTCCACTTCAATTTTGTTCACATTCTCTAAGGTGGTGCTTTCTTTCTTGCTGTTTTTAGCTTCAAGACAAACTCTAGTCCCCGTGTCCTCTGTTTTCAGCAGTGTGAAGTCTGCTGTGAAAAGTACAGAAAAAATGTCATTGTCTTTGTTATCTCCACATTGTAACTTACAGCTTAAGACATGAATGTAACTAACCTTTTGGTTGACAGCATCTGACTTGTTTTGCATTAATGACGTGAAGCCTGTGATTTAGCTCACACAGTCAACTCAAGTCTGCTGCTACACTCACATGACACATAGTCTAAGCCATACACTAATCACAATGGTGAACTGAGGCTGTCAGTTCTTTGCTCATTCTTGCTGCCTTGTTTGCTGCCACACTGCTCGCCTGAAAGCTGTGATACTGCTGTTATCATTTAAAAGCCAAATTTCCTTCCCAGCATCCACCTTTAGCTTTTGAATCTACATTCTCCATGGGGGACGAGTTAGTATTATCACTCAACAACATCCTGTTGTGGTGAGCTTAGTGTATTCTTATAGGGAGATGAGGTCAGAACCCAAAGGCCAAATAATTGATGCTATACATGTTGTACATGCACGTAATAAACCATAATAATAAATAATATAATAAATAATAATCCATTTCACACAAGTTGGCTGACTGAGCTCAAGATCACTCTTAGAACTGTTATGTATATGAAAAAGCTAAATGGTCATCACAGACATCTAAAATTCATCAGCATACCTGTCATTTACTGAATGAGACTTTGCAATCTCAGTTGCAGAGATATTACACATTCTCAGTCAGGCACAAAGCTAAAATCTATGACACTATCTTAAAAGAAAGTTTTTGTATCAACTATAAACCAGGAAAAAATACTTAGTGCACTTTGCACTTTATTATTCCATTGACTGTTTTAGCATCATGTTGTTTGCCTCTGAACTGCAAAAGTTTTGCTGTCATTATTTAAGTTTGGTGTGAACTGATGACTGTTAAAGTTAGTTAATTAATCTTACAACTTCGAATGAATCTCATGTGATCTGAGGTGTTGCAAGTTAATTGACATTTTATAGACTTATTTAATAAAAGATAGTACATAAATAAAAAATATTAAATAAATAAATAATAGATATATAAATAAATACATTTATACATACATACATACATACATACATACATACATACATACATACATACACATAAATACATACATACATACATACATATTTAATTAAAACAATTGCTATGCAACACAAATATAATTATTGCTTTGTATTTGTTTATTTTTTGCTTTTTTTGGTGTGAAGATTCTTAATCTGAGAGTTGGTAAACATTGGTGAACTGTTTAAATAAGAGCCATCTGAAAGTGAAGCCCTGATGCTTTGGCTTTACCTGCCGTCTCTACACTGGTTCTATGCTGTAATGGCAGTTTTTCATAGAAATGTTTCTTGTTTATTTCACTTACTTTTTATGACCTCTGTCCTGCTTTTTGTTTTGTTTTTTTTCTTCTCTTTGAGATCTTCTTCTTCCTCGTCTTCCTCATCTTCCACCTCCTCTGCTGCATCACTATCTGGGATGAAGCTTTCATCTGCTGCCTGTTTGGTAGGCTGGTTCCTTCTCTTTGAAATGGAATGTGTCTCCTCAGCCTCAGCCTCCTCCAGCTTCCTTTTCTTCACAATTGGGCATCCCAGTACACTAAGGAGGAAGGATGGATGTGTCAGTCAATTCTGTCATCCAACATGCTAACATAAAACTACAAAAATTTATAAACTTGTAATTCTGTCCATCGCTTTTACATTATGAGCTCAAATAAATATTTTGAAGCTTCTATAAATGGGATCAGTTTGTCATATTAATTGAAAAAAGGAAGAGAAAAATTATTAGTTAGAGTAAGTTGGTGTTAGTTTGTCACTGAACTGATTTGCACTTATACTCTGCATATTCGTCACAAGAAATATAGGACTAAGGGAAATCCTTATTGTTGAGTCAGTTTGCAAACTGCATAACTTCAAATAATTGATGATCAGCACGAAATAATAATAACTTGTTTAACTATCACATATAGTTTTAAATAAATTTACACGTTATGAAAAATAAAACAACCATCTAGATCATCACACTGCTAGTAATTTCTATGTTTGTACCTTGGATATTTTTTCTTTGTATGAGTGTTGATTCTGTGTACTTTTATATAGGTAACTAAATATGAAGCTTTAGGTAGGTGTTTAAGCTGACGGGCCAACTGTTTTGCATAAAGTTTGATAAAATATAGTATGAATCCTACCTTCTATGTCTTGAGTATCTTCCACTTACATGGCCTTTGCCATCACATCCAGGGGTAGGACAGCTGCTACTGACATGTAGTAAGACAAATACACACTTCTTATACACAGGACACACTTCATGCATTTTGAAAGTCTTCTAATGAGACAAAGAATCATTTACCTTAACTCCTGCTTCATCTCTTGACCCACAACTTCTGACAACACTAAGAGCAAAGCAGAGGGGAATCAATAAATGCAGCAATAAAAGTCACATAAGAGCTGAAAGTACAAAAAGGAAGTAATGTTTTAATTTTTTGGTAAAGTTTTTTCATATTGTAAATACATGTCCCTCTCTGTCTTTAGGGATGTGCGATTACTATCCAGGCAAAGATGTCGATTGCTGTAGAGCCACAGATCTCCACAGACAAAGATAGACTATTTATTTGCCAGGGAATTAATTCACTGGCAATAAGTATTGTGCTACAAAATCAAAAAAGCAACAAAAAATAGCAGCAAAAAGTGATAAAGCTCTTTAGGCTATGACTATTCTACTTATTTTGATTGTAATACTTGTTGAGGGACTGTGTATCAAAATATGGTTTAAGTTACATGTATACTGTCATTCATTATTTAGGAATCAGCTGTTTTTTATCTGTGTGTGTGTGTCTGTGTCTGTGTGTGTATAGAAGAAAACAGTAGTAATAGATGTGGCAATCCCAAATGAGAGTATATATATATATGTATATATTTATAAATTTAACAATGGCTATATTAACCTATTAAAACAATAGTATATAGACACCAAATTAGGGTTTAAGCATCTAGGGGTATAATCCCTCTCAGTGTGTGCTGGTTTATTAGAGGTCAAAGGCCCTTTGCTCAGTGCAGACCACTTTTTTCTGGTCTCAATATTGCTGTTGTTTTTCTTCTCCTCTTAAGTTTTTGTGTATCGAAGTCTGAAAGATCAAAATTGGCCGGTGGGTTGCATATTCCACCCACCACTCAGGCACAAAAGTGCTGCTATTGTAAACAAGTTTATCTTGAAAAAAGTTGGAGTAAAGACTCTTGGGCCCTATCATAAACCCGGTCCAGTGGCACAGGTGGCATTGCTATCTTACACCTGGCTCAAGTGTAATTTTTGCCACTAGTGCACTGGTCTATACGGCATGTACGACAAGATATGCAAGATACGGCGCAGCTGGCCAACATGCTCACTCACCTCTCCACAGTCACACACAGTTCTTTTCTGTTTTTGCCACTTAGCAGTGTAAAATATTAAGTTTAAATAATAGTTTAAAGACGCACACATGCCTTTTATTTATGTGGGGGGGGGGGGGGGGGGGGGGGGGGGGGGGGGGGGGGGGGGGGGGGGGGGGGGGGGGGGGGGGGGGGG
>JAQMCX010000002.1:505397-530916 GCA_029814765.1 Acanthurus leucopareius
GCCAGGAGCAGGCTGGGTAGTGGAACAGCCTTGGGTCCAAGCCTTCTTAGCTTAACTCTTATCCTGGCTCGTTTCCCACTCTTCCTGGGTCGACCACACTGCTTGCAATGACGTCTGGTCCGAATGTTTTGATTGCCTGATCTTGAGATGCCGAGAGCAGAGATCATCTCAAGGTCTGCAGCTCTTAATCCAATCACTGCATTTGCTCTTCTGATATTGACGAGTGTATTAATGTCATAAGTAATACGATTTCCAGCAATAACAAAGAAAGGATCACTCCTTTTTCGTTTTGTTATGCTAAAGTTGAGGGAGCCACCAGCAGCTGCATGTATGTGCACCGCCGTTGCCATGGTAACAATTTGATACCGTGACAAAGCAGTCAGCATGTCAGCAATTTTGTAACAATTATGGTGATAATTTCCGTTTTGTCAAATAATACTACTACTGCCTTTTAAAAAATTATTCAATATCTTCCCTGGGTATATTATATGAATCTAGACAGAAATGGATATAAACTGCGGCTTGACTCTGTTGAAATATCAACTCAAATTAAAACCTCATTTATATTGGGATTATTCAGTATTTTTAAAAAAATGATGAGATTAAACAAATCTTTTTTAGATATCTGCAACTGAGATTCAGTATATGCTATAGTCCCCCTAAATCAAAAACGTGATGATGTTTATTTTCTTATTATTTTTTCTTCAAGATTTTTTATTCTGTAAGTGATGACCATCAGTTTTCTAATCATGCAATTCTTATATAATTACCATGAAGGACAAATTTTAGAAAACCAGATGTGATATTTTATGACTACTTTAAATGGACTTAGTATAGTTAACATGCATTGTTTCAAAGGGTATGAGGCGGGGCATGTATTGTTTTCAGCTATGCACATTTTTTTGTACATTAATGCCTGGTTCTCAGTGTGACAAAGCACTTTTGATCAGACTACGTTTTAATGTGTTTTACCAGCCATAAAAGATGAGCTGTGGCTCTTTCTCATCCTGGCCTGCCTTGCTGTCTTTTTACTGGGGATATTTCTGGAAGAGGTGGGCTTCATCCTGCGTCACATTTCCTCGTCCAGACAAAAACAGCTCTACCTGTGGATATTAGGAATGTACCCGGTAACATCAACTTTTACACACATTGCTTCTCCTCTTATAGCTGGACAAACCAAATTAAATAATTCCTCAAATCTGAAGTATATTTTATCCAAAATGCACTAGCATAGTGTCTCAGTCTTTGAATTTTTGCTTTATTTTAGGTATTTGCCTTGACCTCCCTTCTAGCTCTGTATGTGCCACGCTCTTCCTCACTGTGTAATTTCATTGCTTCACTGTGAGTTAACATGTCTTGGCATAAATGTAAGACTGTATTCAGAGACTGTAATTACATCTGTTGCATAGTGGTTCTGCAAAGTGATCTTAATCTGTATGTGCGTGTAGGTATCACTCCATCACTTTACTCAAATTCATGGGACTTATCACTGACTTCTTTGGAGGAAAAGCTCCCATGCTGACTGCTTTGTCTGGACAGCAGGTGTCTCCAGATCCATTCCCCTGTTGCTGCTGCTGTTGTCTCCCAATGGTGGCCATCAACAGGTACCAACAAATCCAAAATTAGCATTGAATTTGAGATTATTTTTGAAAAAAATTCAGTTGAACCAAAGATTGTTTCTGGATCTGGCATCTTGTTGCTATCTGGTACTGTATCTTAAACAAGCTCTTAATTGTAATGTTGGCACCTTGGGTCAATCATGTGTGGTAGTGGTTGTAAGTACCACTGTGTACCATAGATCTTTATTACCTGCACCTGGTGCAGTTTACAAATATTGTCAGTAGCATGATAAAATTCATGCACATGCATACATTTATGTTCAGCAGTTTATCAGATTTTATTGCTATAAAGTCCTCTCATTTGCACAATTGCATAAAACTCAGTGTTTAGGCATTGTAACTTAACATGTGGCTTTGTGCCTTCTCTTTTGTGCAGCAGTAGCTGTGGCTGGATGATGGCTGCTGTTCTGCAGCTCTCTGTTGTGCGCAGCATCTTGTTCTTTGTCACTCTGGTCCTGTGGACAGATGAACAATACAACTATGGTGACGTGAGTCTTTATTCAGACCTCCATCTGTACTTAATTCTACAAGCGAGCTCCATGTCATTAAACTGTGGTCTGTGGTGGTGTAATGTAAAACATAACATATTCAATAGTAAGAAAAAAATAACTTTTTTTCCTGCTGCCATACTTCTCTCACATGCTGTGGTAAGCTTTTTGCTAATTTTCTGAATACCCATAGTTTTACAGCACAGTAGATTGTTAATGGATAGAATGTTTTTATTTCTGAGTATGTGTGTAAGGGTAGTGAGAAAAACTGTCACGTTTTGTTACAAAAGTATCGAAAGTGTACCAGGGTCACATAAGGGTTAAGAAGTATCTTTGCTTTCATTGCTGTTTCTCACTTTTTGGTTTGATAAAACATCTTTGGAATGGTTCAGTTGGAAACTGACAAATATCATTTCATGCACATGAAGAAGGCCCTTTCTCATGTTTCATACAATTATTTCTGTCCATTTCCATGAAGTAAAACATTATGAATGTCTTTGAGGAGAGACCTCAAGTGGCATAGAGCGAGTCATCCACTTGTCAGAAGTGGTTCATTTGATCCCCAAACCTTCCATTCTGCCTGTTGAAGTAAAATGCTGAATCCCAAATTGCTCCCCATTGCTGTTCCACTGGTGTGTGAATGTGTGTGTTTGAGTTCCTGATGAGAAGGTTTAGTAGTTAAGTACTGAGTGGAAAAGCCACCTGCCATATTTGTGTGAATAGGCGTGTGAATGAGTGGATGCTGACTTCTGTTGTAAAACACTTTAGGTAGTCTGAAGACTACAAAAGCACTGTATAAATGCAGTTCATTTACTGAATTGTGTACTCTTATCTCCATTTGTATGTGCATTTAAGACAACAAAACACAGAGACGTAGGAGGTAGATCAAAAACGCTGTGGATTCAAGTTCAGTGTGATGCAGTTACGGGTAGAATATAATGGCAGACTTTTCACTTTCTCTCCAAGTGTGGACATTCAGAACAGCCAGAGGAACTTAAAATGCAGATGTAATCAATTTTAGGAACTTTTTCTTTGAAGCTGTCTGAGGTCTGAAAAGATTAAAGTCTTGTCAGCAGCCTAATGAAGCTGCAGTGTTTATTTTGTTTAAACTAACGAAAACAAAAGAAATAATCTGCAAACAAAAATCAAAATAATCTGCTTTGAGTGGATTAACTATGCAGGATCTGTTTCAGAAAGCACTGAATATGTTGGAAAATAAAAAGTAACTGACAAACACTTTGTTGTTCTCCAGGTGGATTAGGTCAACCCCAACCTGTATGTCAATGGTGTCATATGTGTGTCAACCTTTGTATCCTTCTACAGTCATCTACTGTTTTACAAAGCCACTAAAAGTGCTTTACATGGCTATGGACTGAGAGCCAAGTTCATCTGCATTGTCTTGGTGCTGGTGTTGTGTAGTCTACAGAGTGGTATCCTAGAGACCATGGGTGCTTTGGAAATAATACCCTGCACACCACCCTTCTCCGTTCTGACCAGGTCCCAGTGTAAGTCACAGCACATCCTCCAGTCTCAGTCTCTAATCACATTGGCCATTTTGTGGGTAGTTAAGGAAAACAACTAGCAGGTCTAATTCATTTGGATTTTGTTTTACTGAGTTGCTTTTCCAGCTAGTGTGTAGGGTGATGTACCTTTCCTATCTGATTCATTGTTCTGTTTTGGATATGTATTCTTTTTCCCTGAAAATGCATAGACATGTGACATCAAAGCCTTTTTTTTCCTCAGTTGAGCAGGAAGGTTAATTCTTACTCATCAATTTTTAAAGGGGTTCAAACAGAAAGCAAAGTTAAATTTGGTTACATGTATTACTTTGACCTTTGACATCAAAAACCAGTAAACACATTGGCAAACTTTAGCAAGCAAGGGTAGGCACAGACTGTTTTAGAGGGTGTGTTTGTGCTTATTTCAAGAGCCTCCAAATGAATTTAGCACGAGAGACTCCAGAGACTCTGGTCCCTTTTGTTTCCCTTCTGCCTTTTGTCTTTTCTTTTCCTGCTCTCTGTATGTTTATGAAGGAGAGCATATTTTCTCTCCAGCTAGCAGTTTTAGACAGACTAATCACAAACACTCAACAGTCGAGGTTTGCTGTTTGTGACTGACTGCTGCAGTCAGGTTTAGAGGTGAGGCAGAAGATAAATCCATTTCATAGGTCTAAAAACATAGGGTCTGAGCACTCCTCCCCAGGGTAAATGGATCAGTAGTCCAAATGTTTATTTCTCCAGAATGTCTGGCTCTGTACATTGCTTTCTAATCCAGAGCTCACTGGCACTGAGCAGCTGTCTGTTGGCATGCAGCAAATCTGCCCACTTGGCAAAACCCCACAGTATGTGCCAATTTTTTACTTAAGTTCAATATTTTTAACTTATACGAATGATGTGAATTTCATGTGTTAGCATTGCCCGGCACATTTCTCTACTCTCTTTTTCTACTTTCTTTATGAACACAACTTAAGAGATGACGTGTTTCTTTACTTACCCCTATAAAATATGACAAGATCAATCTAAATGTATTCTCATACTAAAAACTGAATAACCACTTTTACCAGGCGATTTTAAAGAAGCCAATGATACATGTTGCTGTTGCCTCAGTAATTTACTGTCTGAACTGTGTATCTAGTAAGTTAAATGATATCATAAAGGCTTTCTTTTTTTTTTTTACACATAATCTTTGTGGACATTGGCCATTGCCGTTGATACCCTTTAAACCTTTGTTGTGTTCTCTGTCCACCTCAGTGATATACCACTACTGTGTTATTGTGGAAATGTTCTGCATTGGCCTGTATGCCCGCCACAATTTCCATAAGGTGGAGTCAAGCATGATGGGGGATGTGGAGGGGCCAATCAGTGTATGGCAGATGGAAAAAGCTGTTCAAACAGATGTTGTTCTAATGACACCTGACGATCCCAGCCTGCTATCTGAGGAAGCTCAGCCCAGCCACTCCCTTGTCAGCGCCTCCAACAGTAACAGTGAGGACAGCTTGTGCAGGATAGAGCATGCACCTATGGATGATTTTGCCTTCCCTCAGACCAGAAGTCAGCAGTCACACAGGCCAAAACCAGTACAACACAGTTCTGCGGAGGAGCCTGGTGTAGATTTGACCCATTTTATTGTCAGAGTGGATATAAACAATCAGGACTCTCAGGAAGTCACTGTGGTTTGACAAATTATGAAAGACCTTCAACAAAAGACTAAATACAGTGCAAGTCTAAGCTTAAAGAGGCCATACAACGCTCATTAAGAGTTCTAAGCTTCATGCACTGTCCACTGCTGCAAAATCCTCAGTTGGAAACACTCCATTTTAGCAGGTCTGAGGAGGCGCCGCTCACCACTTTTCCAGTGAGTTCTATCTGTGTTTTAAGCTTCCAGCTGGTAGCCTATTTACTTAAATATCATCAACCTGAAAACATCACCATTACACTTTTTAAAGCAGGAATCTGATCCGGATTACCCTGGGACTCTCTGCCCAGCAGGCAACAAACTTTCAACAGTCTATGTATGGTGTGAGTAAGCTACTTTCCAGAGGTTAATTAAAGCTATACAAAGTGGCAAAACAAGTGATTTCCAAAAAATTGTAATTTTTTTTTTTTTCACACATAGTAATTATGTGGCCTTCAGGGGATGTCTATCAAGTATATTTACGTATAGCAGCAACACACAAGTTTGGGGGGGGGGGAATCCTGAAGAAAATGTAGTTGCACTAAAAGAAAGCAAAAGGTGACCGAATGATAGTACAATTGCCTTGAGTAAGTAAGGGAGTTTCAGGGATTAAACATTTTAGGAAACATTTGGGATGATATGCACACAACTCAATGATATGTCATGTCTACAATGTCATTTTTAGATGTTTTAATTCGTAAATGTTACATAACTTTAATTAAGACTTAACCATTTCTCCCGACTGCCCTTCAGTAACCAGCAGCTGGCAAGGCACATTGTCCCGCTCAGGTGGCAGGGTTACTATCAGTGGAGGAGTGCTATTCATTAGAGGGTGTACTTGGTCTGCAGTAGTGTTTAGTTGGTTCATGTCAGAAAGCATCCACATGAATACCAGTGTCCAAGGCAATGTAACAAGGACAACAATGTATTAACTCTGCATAAGTATTAATGTTGTCCCTAATTCTTGAATGTTGAGCTGGTTTAATCAGGAGGGCACTGCAACCCTACTGAAATTGGCAGGAGAAATAGTTAGCAGCAGCAGGGTCCGAATTTTTGAATAACAATCCTAAACACTCACCACAGTAGAAAGTAACTGTTAAGAACTTCAATAAGCAACGTTCTAAACAGATAAGCAACATTACGTAAAAATAATTCCCTGGCCATGAACATGAGAAATCTCAATCATCTTCTCATGGCGGTCCCAAGCTCCTATGATATGATGTAGAAACACACACTCCACAGTTTCACCAAAATCAGTGATAGATGATTTTTCTCTTTCTGACACAGAGTGCTAAAAAGAGACACCCTTCACAATCCTTCACAAAAACGCGCTGCAATTATGAAAAAAAATGCAAAAAGAAAATGCTACATATTCAGTCACACGACTAAAGTGCTCGACGCCCAAGCCTCTAGAAGCAGTGCTGAACTTCCACCCCAGAGACAGACAATTTTCATATCAACGTATGGACAGAGACGGTTGAGGGACCGAGACACTCCATCGGAGATATTAAATATACGAGTATACGAGAAAATATACGGTCTCTCAACAGTCTGTGTCCATACGTTGATACGTCTGTTGTCTGGCTCTCGTATAGAAGCTCAGCACTGCCCCTAGAGGCCTGGAGCACTTCTTTTGTGTCACTGGATATAGGGTTAGTAACACTTACACTTTCTTTTTTGCATTTGTTTTCGTTTTGCAGCGCGTTGATCTTTAATACACTGCTTGTAAATGCACGAGAGCCTTTATTAGTATTAACAATGCTACCCCCAGCTGGATTTATAATGAACTACAGTTAATTTAAGTGCTTTGATTATTTGTCATGACAGAATTCTATGTGCTTCCATTTTTAAATGACTTGACATACTTCAATGATTGTTTTGGTGAAAGTAACACAAAAGTAGTGTAATCAGTAACTTATTACCTTTCACAGAAAGTAATATTGTAAAAAAAAACAAAAAAACAAAAAACTTTGAAACTAAAGTACCCTGTAATATCTATTAATTATATTTTAGAAGTAGCCTGACCAGCGCTAGCCATGACAAATATAGTAGCCTAGAATATAATAGCCCTTCGGTGGGAACTGTCTCTACCATTCAATGGGATGTTTCTCAGAATTCTTGCATCATGGCTGGAGCTCTATAACCAATAATAATGTTCAGAAAAAGACACCAGTGGTATTGCACTGCTTGCATCTGAACAGAATCAAACAGTTTCATGTTAAAATCAAACTGAAACATAAACTGAAGTAGCATTTGATGGCTCAATTCTTATAGATATTCATATAAAAACCCATGTGACGCTGACCGGGTCTGTGTTAAAATAAATGGGCATAAACAGAGTTAGGTACACAAAATTCCTGGGGGTCTAAATTGATAAATCTGTAAAGTTTAAATGCCACATTATGGAGCTAATAAAAAAACAGCAAAATTCGTTGGCCTGTTTCTTAATCAAGAAATTTTCTTCCACTCTCTGCACTCACATTGTGCATATCCTTGTTTGAACCTCATTCAAACTACTGTATTTTTATTTGTTGCAGCAATTACCTAAGTCATCTCAAAAAAACAAAAAGCAAAAAAAAAAGTCATATGTGCCATAATGTGGTCTGTAATCAACACTCCTTCTGGCACTCTTTTCAGATTTGGTCTTCTTAAACTTGCTGAAAATAATGTTTCACACAATGCATGTATAGTGTATAAGGTTGTTCATTAGTTAAATCTCAGACTATTTGACCTCTATCCTATTTGCTATCCCCTGCATCCATATGTAACCAGGAAAAAATACCTCATAACAGGTAAAAAGGGAAGACTGAAATCCACTAGTTTTAGTGCTGTGTGTAGAGAACCGCAAATATGGAATGAGCTAGATGACAATATAAAAACATCTCATTCCTTTTCTATCTTTAAAAAGAATTTAAAGAGCCACTTTTTTACAAACATATGAATAATACTGCTTCACTCAATATATTGTTCCTATTTTCTTTTTCTGGAATAATTTTTGATTGATTTTAGCTTTAATTTGATTTACCGCCTGTATTTCCTGGTTCCAGGACTCTTTCTTTTTTGAAGTCTCATGTGGATGAGGGGTTATTGCCTGTGTATGTGCCATGTAGCTTGTTCGGGTCTCTCTGGGCATGGACCGACACTCTTATGATCCTGGATGCCAGATATCTGGTTGGTGCATGGACGATATAGTATTCTCTCTTCCTTAACTTAGTCTTAGTCAAATTCATGTGGACTTGATATAGTGAATATTATAGGATCTTTTGTCTTGTTGCTTGCCTATTTGTTTTTTTACTTTCTGGTGTCTGTAATGTTTTAATTTTGTTTTATGTTAATTGTTTGGGCCCCCTTCCTAAAGGTTTAAGTAGCTTATTGGTATCACTTTCACACACTTTTGTGTATTTGGGTTTATATTTTGTATCACTATTTTCTTGAGGGATGTGTGAATAATAAATATAAGAGGAAATATGTGACATCCATCAGTGCTACCAACAACTCTAGCATATGCTGCCTTTCCAGCCAGACTTTCAAAGCCAGCAGTTTTCTGATGCTCATCATGTGATGGAAAGCAGATGGGCCTGTTAATGAGTCTCACTATTTTTTGTGTAACCCTTTGAATGATATCGTTTACCATGGGATGCCAGATGCTTTTGAGACAACATGGTAGGAAGTCACGCTTGCCATGATGATAAGTCATGACCCATACATAGAGAGTGGGAATAAGATTGGTAGTATGGGCCTGGA
This sequence comes from Acanthurus leucopareius, assembly GCA_029814765.1. Classification (NCBI taxonomy): domain Eukaryota; kingdom Metazoa; phylum Chordata; class Actinopteri; order Acanthuriformes; family Acanthuridae; genus Acanthurus; species Acanthurus leucopareius. Next base: position 514,423 of record JAQMCX010000002.1, read on the forward strand.
GAGGCAGTAGGTCAATTGGCTTATTAAAATATGAGGCCAGGACAGGGACTGCATGGTTAAGTGCAAAGCAGTGAGATCAATTGTTCTTCTGGTAAAAAAAGACATTAAAACTTGTAACATTGTTTCATGAAATTAATTGTTTCACTAAAAGCTATTTGAAAAAACAATGATACTCTCTTATTACTACTCTCTTATTTCCTTTTATATTTATTTGATAGTTAATTTTATGTAATGAGAAAGCAAAATTTTGTCATGTCATAGTTTGCTTGTGAGGACAAACAGGGCCTAATAGTCTTTATGCCACCTGTGCTCTTCTATGCTTGACCGTTCACATGATGTGGCACTGCTCGGGGAGAGGGAGGGAGGGAGGGAGGTAGACGTCAGGCGCTTGCCGTAAGCCTCATAGCTAAGCTAGTGGGCATTTGTACGGTAATTAATTGGAAGGTGCCTGGCAGTTAGGGTTAGGGTTAGGAGGGAAAGAGGTGAGGAAAGGAATTGAGGATGTTCAAGCTGAGAAATGACAAGAGGGATGGGGATACTGTCTGCTGAACAGGACTGACAGTACCGACGGCAAATATCCATATTTATCCACAAAATTTAAGTGACATAGTCTCGAACCGACTCTATAGGAAAACACTCTAATTGCATTATTTTCATTTAAAGCCTTAGTGATTCATCTTTCTTCTTTTCCTTTAAAGTACCTCTTCCTAGAAAGAATGTGATGAGCTGAGCCTCCGTGAGATGCTATATGCTGCGCCATCATCCTCTGCGATGAACCAAAAACTTAAGAATATATGTAGAATGATTGCAAAATGTTGTGGCATCACAGAAAGCAGCAGTAGTAGCAGTAAAAGTAGTTTGTTTATTTGTTTTACAATAAAATCGACATACGCACACACTTACACGGCTATGTAGTAATTTATTGTGAAACTAAAAAAATGCAAATAAATACACTGCTGAAGTAATCATATCGAAGAGCAATGAACCGTACGTGAGTCATCACTTGCAAAATGCTCTCTGAACCAGTATTGCAAAACTTATTCTGTCTTCCGGCCGACCCTCCTGACGACATTTGAGCCAATGGGAGGACTGACAGATGACGTTAATCCAATCAGCAGCTGTTACAGTTAACTGTGCAGAAGAGCCCTCCCCACCAGTTCTATTTTGGCGGCTGTGGGGAAAATCATGGCGGAAAATTTGAAAGGTAACTCATGATGACTACAGATGACTTTATAGTATATTATGTTTACTCGCTATTGGTGTTTGATTAAGTGTAAGTGTAAGCTTGTTAAAGACTTGGAATGCTCATACATTTCTTTCCTTCAGTCTTCACAACATCAACGGGAGAGGCGGGATTGTATATAATGGAGACTCAAAGAAGCCAAGTTAGTCGTCCGATGCAGTTGTGCGGATAAATGGAGCCTCTTTTGTTAAGAGAATCTCCGCCTGTAAATACATCGTAACTTTGACACGATACGTAGGTGTATGCTTACTCTTTTTGGGAGCACAAATTAATAATAATGTAAAGTTGGTTTATACATTTGTATTTTAGTGTTAGAATTAATAGCTTAGCGGGCAAAAAAATAATGTTACTGGATAAGCCTCAGGCGCCATGCAGAGCATTGAGAGCATGTTTAAACGGAATTACATGTTTTTGTTGTTGTTGTTTTTGGTTATTTCATGCTGTACTAGGAGTATGTTTACAACGATTCACATCCCATTCTAAATAGTTTTATACTTGATATTCTTTACTTGTGATATCTTATCATTTGCATTTTTCTCTATAAACGCGAGGAAGTGGTTTAAACTGTATCCTTAAAAATAGTGTCAAACCTGAACATGGTAAAGACATAATGTTTATGAATTCATTATCACAGCTGTTAATGTAACAAATTATTGAGTTAGGTTAAATTTTTGCTCAGTACTTTCTTTCTAAGCCATGGTTTTACAAGTCAAATTAAGCCCTGCATTCAGAAAAATGTTAACAGTAATCAAAATAATTTAATTATACTTGCACCTTCAACAATGAGAAAAGCCTGTGTAAAACAACTGACTTTCTAGTGGAGTTTTGTATTGGTTAGGTGCCAGGCTTACTTAGCTAAAGGAAGTTTCTGTGTCAGATTGCAGCGTGCCTTGTAAGATGTCCTGGGATGAACTTGAAGCCCAATGTCGCAGTGAGAGACTCTACTGTAAACAGCTTGGGGTGAACAGAGCCAACATTAATGACTATGAGGTGGAATTCCTTTGTGACTTCAAAAAGACTAAGGTAAGGTATCAGTATTATAACACATGACCATCTACTGCATATAATAACTTTGCTCATATATGGTCCATGGCATGTTTAAGTGTGTGGATGTTTTATTGTAATGCCAGGTAGCGTAACACCAATGTGCACCCATACACAGACACACACTGTCACATAAGGTTAAACTCATTGCCAAACACACCCACTCACTGAGGCATTTTGAAAAATGTAAACGTTCTGTAGTGACTTCTTGGCAATAACTCTTCTAAAGGGTAACTTAGACTAATGTTTTCATATTAATAAGGAAAAAATACAAAGCAAAAATAAATTATATAAATTAATATTGAATTTACATCCAATTAGTGAGCTGACTGGGGGATGTCAACTACAGGATGTAACACTGGCCTGCAGTAGAATGTTTCAGACTTGGTAAAATACCATGTATGACTTGCCTCTTGCTAAAACTGCAAAACAAATGAGAAATGCTGATTTCACCAAGACTTTTATTAGATTTTTATCAGATTTAACTTTTAGTACTGGTTTGGTGCAGTCAATTGTAAAATTGTGAACACCTGACCCCCCAGAAAACATCTGCTGTCTGTGTTTCGGTTGTTTTCTATGCTAACACACAAAAAGGATGCATTAATGATAAAAATTCCAATCTTAGTCTCTAACTTAAGTTGTTGTGTGTTTTGAGGAGGACGAATTCTATCTGGTAAAGTGGAGGGGCTTCCCAGAGTCTGATAACACATGGGAACCCAAGAGGAACCTCAAATGCCCAAAACTGATGAAGCAGTTCCACCTGGATCTTGATCAGGTGCTAAGACGCCACAAGAGGCGCTGCACCCCTAAAAAACTGGATAGGGAAGTTGCCTTGTTCCTAATCCAGAAAGCCAAACTTCGTCAAAGTCTGCAGCGCTGGGAGGCCCATTTGAACCAAACTCGCAACCACCCAGGTCGCATTTTTGTCATAAATGAAGTAGACTTGGAGGGCCCTCCGAAAAACTTCACCTACATCAACAATTACAAAGTAGGCCCGGGTATTGTGTTAGATGAGATGGCTGTGGGTTGTGAATGTAAGAATTGTTTAGAAGAGCCAGTGAATGGCTGCTGCCCTGGGGCCTCCCTGCACAGAATGGCTTACAATGACAGGGGACAGGTCCGCATCCGGGCGGGGACGCCCATTTATGAGTGTAACTCCCAATGCAGCTGTGGCTCAGATTGTCCCAACAGAGTAGTGCAAAAGGGCATCCAGTTCGACCTGTGCATCTTTAAAACAGAGAATGGCCGGGGATGGGGCGTCCGCACACTGCAGCATATCAAGAAAAACACATTCGTCATGGAGTACGTGGGAGAGGTAAGAACTGTTCAAACCAAAACTTTTGAATATTAGCCAGTTCCCCTTCCTTTCTTAACTTTATGCCCTAGCATAGGGCTGTGTTTTGGCAAGAATCTAGTGATATAATACATATCCTGATACAGGGGTGACCATTTAATATATTGTGATATATTACTATAAGCAAGTCAATATATTGTGATTTTTCTTTTCTAAAGTAGTCTTTCTTTAAAAAACTCTTATAGTATAAGTTAGGCGCACCAGTGATGCACGTGCATGTGTGCAAGGACTCGGTTAACATGTGGCTCCTTTTGAAGGTTGTGTAACCATTTCTTCTACTGTGAAAGTTTACATAATTTTAGTTTAATATAAGCTTACATATATATATACTGTGAGAGGCTGCTGTGTTACAGTATGGTTATCTTCCTCCATGCCAGTTAGCTTACATTAGTTGAAGTCATTCTTAATCCATGAATCCTGCTGCTACCCAGAAAAGCTGAGGTTGTACCATCAAGTAAGTTTTACATGTCATAGTAAACCTTTACCCTTGTCGCTGTTGGGAAAAAAGAAAGGATGCTTTGTTGCCTTTTTATCTTTACTACAGTAGTAAATAGACTGGAGAGAATTTACTCTGCCACTGTCATGCAGTCTGTGGTGTTCTTTTACAGCTACCGGAAATTTGTAAAGTGGAGTGCTTTTTTTCATTATTCAGTGCTTGAGTTGACATCAGATCAATCAAGCCACCTTAACTGACAAAATGACAACTGACCGTTGTGTTTGTCATTTTGTCAGTTGTCATTTTGTTGCCACAATTGCCACAGAGACTAACTAATATGAGAAGAGCAGAAACAGCATGACTCGCTAAAATGCCGGTCACATAATAAACACATATGTAAATGGTCAAATCAAGGTCAGAAAAATTATCATTTCAATTTTTATATATCTACAATAAGTCCATACAGTAATTATCGTGACAGGCGCACAGAACTGGATAAGTTAGCTAATGCTAACTGAAGCGAACGCTAGCACTCAGTAAGCTAATCACTTTGCTAATCCAGTAAATACACCTCCTGTATTTAAAAAAAATCAAAACTTCTGACTTAGATTTCCTCTTGGCAAGGCTAGTATCCAGCCAGTACAGCCAGACAGGCTGTGCGCAGCCATTAGTAAGATCATCAACTGATCGGAAAACTGACACGGCTCTTATACTGTGTCTCTATATTTTATAAGGCAAAACCAACCAATCAGCATCAGTAAAACATGTTTGAAAGTGTCATTTTAATGATTGGTTTAATCTGTGAGGACAAAGTAAATACTAATTCTTTTTTGACATTTGGGGTCCAGGGGGAATATTTGGCATCAGTGGGGCAGGGATAGCATTTGGTTGGGCATTTTCCTTATCCGCCCATGCCTAGAACCGGCCTCACCTTGCATGGAAGGAGAGACAGAGTCAAATGGCTAAATGCCTGCTGTCAACTAGCGGTCTGAGCCTTAAATACAACACAAAACCACTGTCACCATATAAACTATGATAAAATGTTGATACTTCAAAGACACAGTACACAGGTACAGTATCAAGTCATTAAATATTGCAATATTGTAGGGTCTTTATTTTTTTTAAACTTCTAGCCTAACACATCTTTATTACCTTGGTAAAGCCATCTAAGGTAATAAAACAGACTAAACAGTCCTGAAGTTCACAAAAGTGTCACAAGACCAAACAATTACATTCATGCCACTAAAACAGTTGAAAGCTGAAATTTATATTTTGTCCAGAAATAATGTTATATAAAAATTAAATGGCTCAACCAGTTTTTTATGACTAATAGAAATTTCCATAGTCGATTCTCGATTGATTGATGGATTGAAATTGATTATTCACTGTAGCCCCTTTTGTTTACTGCTGTTATGTTGAAACATGCCTCATCATGCTTTATAACCATTAATAAGTAAAGTAAATAAATAGTAAATATAATAATAAATTTCAGCCAGCAATCTTAGTTAAGATACTGACAAAAGGATATGGTAGGGCTTTGTCAAGTGATATTTTGTCTGCCTTTTAGCAACATGTAAACATGGGAACCACATTTTCCACTTGTATGGGGTGGCTCTAGCTCAGGAGGTAGAGTGGGTCGTCTACCATTCAAGAGAGCTGTGGTTTGATCCCCAGCTCCTCCAGGCTTCATGTCAAAGCCTTGGGCAAGATACTGGATCCCAAATTGCCCCCGGTGGCTGTGCCAGCAGCATGTGAATAAGTGTGCACTTTGAAGAGTAGCCTACACTAATGCCACACATTAATGCCAGGTGGCAGAGAGAGAGTCCAGATAGAGATACCAAGTTTTTGGTTCACTTTGTAGTTACTGATATGAAATTTAAACTTTTGAGCTGCCACAATCTTTTTTCCTCATTGTCTTGGATAAGATTATTGTATGTATGTTTTATTTATTTATTTTTCATTCACTTGGTAATTTTTTTTTTACATTTTGTTTCTTTGTTCTTAACTGACTGGTCCAGCTTTGTGCCATCTGTCTTTCTACCGCCCCCACCATCACCCTTATCTGACGCTGTCAGGGAATACTGAAGTTAAACCACTGAAAGTTTTATTGCCTTGCTCTTTTATTAGATTGAGCATGGGTGTCTTTTTTAAGATGATCATGCATGTTTGGCTAGAGGATACCTTTTCATTTGTGTTTTACATCACTTGTTTGTAGTTGAGCTTGTGTGTACTGAAATTGATACTTCAAGAAAATATCTCTAGTTGGTATTTAAATGTTTTTAATTAATCTTATTTGTGTGTGTGTTTTATCTAAAATGGCCATTACATTGAGAAGGTTGTTTCACTGAAATACTGTCATATTCTCCAGATCATCACAACAGATGAAGCAGAGAGGAGGGGTCATGTGTATGACTGTCAAGGCTCCACATACCTATTTGACCTGGACTATGTTGAGGACGTGTACACAGTGGATGCAGCTCACCAAGGCAACATATCCCACTTTGTTAACCACAGTGTGAGTTTCTACAAACTGTGTACAGAATATGCTGTAGCCGCTTGCTACAAAGGTCACTCTTTGTCTGCACTACCACACATAATTTGGGTCTATGTAGCAATTTACATCTCTAGTTTCTTATCACACTGTCCTCTTAACTTGCAGCCAGACATAATCTAAATAATATTTTGTAAAAAGATCATCATTAGATTACAAGGAACCTGATAATGGTCTGTGCACTGTAATATTTGAATTTGAAATTCCACTCAAGGGTTAAAAGTAACCTTATGAAGGCCTGCTCTTGGAAACAGTATTTAAATGACTTCTGATTACAAGTGAAAAGAACGGTGTACGATAGTCTTTTGATCTGTTTATCCTCAGTCCCCCTACACACCTCTCAAATACAGGTGTGCAAAATTTAGCTCTATTGATATTCTGTCTCAGACTTGTAAAACTTCTGATGTGTTGCCTGTGGTAACACTGTCTTTTTTTAATGAGACACAGTGAATACTCAACAAAATGATTTGTAATAAACCAAAGAAAGAAGTCAAGTCAGTGCCGGAATTTACCAGCATCCTTTCTCTGTGAGGATTTGTGATGAGAAAATTCATATTTAAGTCAAACCTGACTCTGATGGAGACCTAGTCCATATAGCATACCACTAGTGAGTTGTGTGTTCCGGTTCTCTCTCTCTCTGTCTTTGATAGTCACTGTCCTGCCCTGTAAGGAGTGACCTCCACCTGTAAAGTGGTTGAAGTACTGGGGATTCCCTTTATGGAATACTTTGAGTATTTTGCATGAATAATTTTGAGAAATATCCTTCGTTAGGAAATTTGGAATTGAGAATTAACAATTTTGAAATGTACTGTTTCTTTTGTAGTCTGGTATTTTAAAGCATAGTCAGAGTGTGGATGAAAAGCTCTTGACACATTTTGTTGTTCTGTAGTGTAACCCCAACCTGCAGGTATTTAATGTGTTCATCGACAACATTGATGAGAGGCTCCCAAGAATTGCTTTATTTTCAACACGTGGTATAAAGGCGGGAGAGGAGCTAACCTTTGACTACAAGATGCAAAGTAAGTGTTACTGATTCAGCAGATTTGAACTTGACTAGATTCTGAACTTGAATTCTTTTACTGTCCTCAAAGCCTGTTTGTTAGTGGTCTTAAAGAGTTCACTGGTAGTTAGACACAGAAATCATGAAATTAAATTAGAAACTAAATGTTTATTATTTTGCTATTCATTAGACCAGCCCATATGGGCTTGCAAGCCAGTGTGCGCATTTTTAAACAACAGACCACAAAGTCCAGGGGGAAAAAAAGACCCTGCTGAAACATCTTTTAAAATTTAATTTCAGACAATCATTAACCATATGTTTTGATACAAGGTAGCAGTTAGCATGTTTGACCAACATGAGATCAACAGTGTGAAAGATGGACTAGGAGAAACTCCAAGAAATGTGGTTGTACTTCTGTAAAGAAAGTATGAGCTAAGTGTATCAAACATGGGAAGTTTAGCCACTGAATGGCAAATCTGACCAAACACTTCAGGAGGCACAACATGGATTTTAAAAGAACGTTTATTATGTGCAGTGCAACTATATGTCACTGTAAACATTCAATTTTGACTTCCGTTTCACACTTTTGAGACACAGTTGGCAAACTTCAAAACATCAAAATTAAACAGCCCCTCCAGTATTTGCTCATCTGTAATATATCTGGTTTTTGTCAAGCCATTTCTTGCAACAAAATGTTTTTGAACTGTGGACAAAAATAAATCAATAGTAGTCTATCTTGAATAAAGGTAACATCAGACATACAAAGTATTTCTGTAGGTATACAGCATAATCACCTCCTAAAGGACTGCACACTGCACTGCACTTCACTTTACTCCTGCTTATTTGCACCATTGTGTCATATACCTCATGACTGTTTATACTGTTTATATTGTTAATTGTAGTTTTTTTTAAGGTAGTTTTTTTTTTTTTTTGTTATTTTAGTTCTATTTATTTATTACTTTGCTGCACCGTGGGTCCGAGAGGACTGCAATTTCATTTATGCTCTATGTCGAGCATGTTTAGCATATTTGACAACAAAGTTGACTTTGTCTTTGGCTAAAAAATTGTTTGGGTTCGTGCAGTTGTTTCAAATCCCTGAAAACTGTGTTGTCTAGGCTTGAAAAGCGATTGGATTTTACAAAGTTCTTGAAATTGTAATTGCATTACTTTTATAATACTTGGCTGTTGACTTCATAGTTTAGAAGAAATAAGTTTGAGAAAGCCCAATTTCTTTTGCTTTTCCCATAAAATGCCATCACTCTGCACTTGTTATCTATGTCTTTTTTTGATGTGTGGCCTCTAATGGAATGGTGAATGAGATGCTGACAGAAACTAACGTGTAGAAAGGTGGCTGTTTTATAACCAGGACCAATTCTCAAGCTTTTTGTACAGTATGCTTAAAGGAAGTGAAGCATTTTACAATGGGGGAGAGCCATGTAAAAGGAAAGCCATAGTAGGGAATTAGTTGACATGAGGGGGGCTTTTTTAAATTTTATTGAACTTGGAGGTATTTTCATTGAACTTGGAGGTATTTTTAGATTGATTTTTGTGATGGAATTAAGTCATTTTTGGGACAAGGCCAATTTGGCCTTTCATATATTCAGATTATTTGGGGCATCAAAGACAAACTGTTGTGACACTGAGGCCTATACCAATGGTGCACTAACAATTGCATGATTTGATTTAATATCAATTGATTTTTTTATGTAGTTGAACAACACCTCAGGAAACTTGACAGACAGCAGTTAGGGTAAACTGCATCACTGATCTGTTTTAACAGAATATTCTGTAGTTTAACTCAACTAATAACACAAAGCCATGAAGTCTTTCAGCAGATTACTGTGTCCTTCACTAACAAGCTTGTTAGTTTGTAGCCTGTGAATGTGTTAAAAGAGTTATGTTTAACAACCTTTTACAACTCTTTACAACCCAAATTCTGTTTGTTTCCAGTTGACCCGGTTGACACAGAAAGCACCAAAATGGACTCCAGTTTTAGTCTAGCGGGGCTCCCCAGCTCTCCAAAGAAGAGGATTCGAGTGGAGTGTCGGTGTGGATCGGACTCATGTCGAAAATACTTGTTTTGATAAGGGACTGCTGGGAAGGTATCACCTTAATACCTTTAAAATTTTAGGTAAATGTACAGTTTTGATATGAATTTTCAATTTGTTTTATTATTTTTTTAATTAAAGATGTAATTCACAATTTTTTTGTATGTGAATATGACATAATCTTCCAAGTTGAAAATTGTCAGTGTATTACATCAGTGTATTATAAAAATACCTAATTTCATTGGTTTTAAATATCTTTCTCCGTCCAATTCATACAGAGACAGAGAGCAACCATGGTAGCTACTACCTATTTTTGTTTTGTTATCTTGTGATCATGGGATAAATTCAAGTGTTATCACAGGGTAACAGCTTGTTATCTTATGGTAAAGAGATATCTTAATATGTTATCACAGGATAACAGCTTGTTATCTCATGATAAGATGAATTAATGCGTTATCACGAGATAACAAGCTGTCATCTCATGAAAACGCATTAATTTATCCCATTATCACCAGATAACAGAATGAAAAAAGATAGTTGCGACCATGGCCTCTCTAGGCTTCTGTAAATTCACATTGCTCGGTAAAAAAAAAAAAAGATGAAATTGCCTATGTATTAGCCCATCCCTCAAATACTAGAACAAAACGGCTTTAACTTTAAATTAAATAATTTTTTTGTGGTCACTTTCTCTGTGCTCTAAAAATTAACTCTACAAATACATGATACAGGTATTTTTCTAAGCCTTTTTAATTATCTGTAAATGGACAATTTTGTTTTTTTATAATGTGGGTTTTATTTTGGCCCATCTCATCTACCAGTGACAAGACAGCACTCTCCAAGTAAAAAGCTGAGATCTGGGAATACAGCCACATTAATAGAGAGGCTGGGTACCATGAGTGATGGAAACAAACCTCAATGTAAGCCAACTTGAATTGGAAAAAATTCAGGTGAACAGAAAAATTATTGCCCAACTCTTTGTTGTGAACATCTTTTACAGTTTATAAATCTACATCCTGCTTCAACATAGTACCACTGTGCTTACTATAGTGTACTGTGTAATTTGGAATTATTAAATACATTTAACTTGATTTTCATTTTTTAAATTGACTTAGTAGTTTAGGTTAACTGGACCGCACATGTTTCTTGAACTCTTTTATGTGTTCTTAAATCTTGACTCTAACTTGGTTGGTGCTTAGATATAAATGATATAAATGATGGATAAAACTAGGTATAATAAGACTTATGTCCCTCGTCGCCATCACAAATGCGGGTAAACAGTTAACACATTCTTAGAAAATATGAAACTGAGAAGTAACCATGGCCAAAATTTAATGCTCATAAATTGAAAGGCTTTAGTACATGGGCCACAGTTTCTGGGTACAGTCTTACCCCATGTGATCACCATTCATATCTCTGCTGTTGCTGGCCCCTAGCTTATTACCCATGCTATCACTTGTTCCTGTACTTGCAAACAGCGAAACTTCTCGTAACTTTGTGTTGTAATTCAGCTTGTAATTTGTATCAGTTGTTGCTTTACTATCAGTTTTGTTACCTGTGTGTAATTGCGCTCTTGATGCTAGCAATGCATGGTGGTTAAGGTCTCAGTATGCTTTAAAAAATTTGTTTATTCAATGTCTTGTTCATCTACCAAGTGTCTCCAAATGTTCTGAATATCCCCATTGAAAAAGTTATAAGACGTTAACAAAGCCCACCTTACCAACACTACTGCAGGCTGCCATTGGAAAGGTGGTTTTAGCTGATGTCAGATCACAGTGCTTGTCAGAAGTACTTTGTCTGAGGCACATTGGGGACTTCTGTATTCATGCATCTGACCTTTCAGCTTTGTGACCACTTAGAACTAACAACACTGAGCAAATCATGCAGATCTCCCCACAACATGACTTCCTATGCAATCAACTTGAACCTGCAGACAAACAAATTCACACTGCTGCTCAAAATATGTGGACGTGTGCACACATGTATGTTCTTTGCTCCCCTTCACAAACAGCATTAGAGGTGAAGGAATGTCAGGACAGTACAAACGTTAGATAAACTTAATAGGCCAACTGTCTGCATGGATAGACAACACATGGGATAAGTTTGAAAATGTGAGTTTTTTGTGATGAATGAAATGACTGTTAAATGTTGGAGTGAGTGACTGTAAATTCTTTTCTCATTAATGTTCATTATGGCTATGTACAGTATGTATTTTGTTGTCAAATAGTTGATTTATTTTACTGTGTGTATATTTGAACATTTTACATTTTAGTTCTTAAAAATGTGACTTTCTAGTTGGAGAACAAAAACAAATAAAAATAAATGGTTCTAAAGTTATGCTGTCATGTTTTCAGTGCTGCAGTACTGGGTAGGGCCAAGATGGTCCTTTATTAGGCAACACACTTTACCACTTAGATCACCGGTTCTCAAACTTTTTCTGGCATGACTCCTTGAGAAGCTAAAAACCCCCTCCCACCCAACAATTTTTTTTTTTTTTTATCAATCATTTACAATTATAGGGAAGCAGTATAATTTAAAAAAATTAAATATTGAATAACCAAGTTGTTAGAGCTGTTTGTGTTCTTTAAAAGGTGCCTCAGTGTTTCCTTTATTATGTCAAGAGTACACAGAACAACCCTTTATGAATAGACTGTAGTTAATACTGTCGTACTTCGTAATTTTTTTTTTTTTTTTGCAGCAACATTTAAAGCAACACATCATTTTGCCATTCATAAAAACAATCGCAAACACATTTCATTCACAGCTTGTTGCTTGAGGCATAATCAAGTTAGCATTTATTGTTTCTAAGTTGTGTGTCAGTTCTTTAGCTATTATGTGCGCAAGCATGTATGATCATAATTAGCTTATTAATTAAACCAGGAAGGTCTTGTAAGAAAATGCAATATGAGACCTGTTTGAGTCAGGTGTTTTATTTCACTATGGTCAAAATTTAGATATGATGATATCTAAAGTGGTGTATTTGTAGACCCAAGATGTTATGTGTTTCTTGCATTAATTAACAATTATTCTTATACTATAATACTAATTTGAGAATGCTCTACACTGCAACATCTGTTCACTTGCTAACTTTTATTTTCCCACTTTTTTGCATATCAAATGGAAGGTGAGTAGCCTCAAAATATCAAAAAAAAAATTTTTTATGAAAACTGCACAAATTTATAAAACAAAAATTTTGGGGCAAAGTGGGTCTGTTAACTGTGAAGTATGCTCACATCTCTTTTTTTAGGTTCTAATTTTAGTGTTCACCTTCCGAACTAACCTATCTGATTGTCTGATTATTTGTGTTTCTTGACCCGTCACAGTGTGAGGTCACTGTGCTCACAGATCTCAGGGTTATTTTAAGTGGAAATGATGGACTTGGGACCAGATCTAAATAACATGGTGTTATGCTTTGAAAAAACAGCAATATAACTAATAATTTGAAGTCAAAGTGAAACATTTTGTTAGTACAATTCTTGGTTAATTTTCATAAAAATAGTAGTTTAACATACACACAGAGGCCAGTGTATACAGTCACAATTGGCCTGTTGGTTTATTAGTACATCCTATCCAATTGTTCAAAAACTATTATATGTTTTACGAAATTGATTTTTTAATAAACTTCATTGCTTTGAAAAGATGCAGCTCTTTAGGGGTCATTAAAGGTTAAAAATGGTCATTATTGCAGAAGCATTTGCGGGCAAGATATCTTCAAAAGTAATATCTATATAGTCATTGATTTCCATCTCTCTTTCCTGTCCCATCTATCTAACCCTCATCTTACACATACACATATTAATACCTGCCAATAGAAACACACACAAACACAATTATCAGGATGATCAGGAACTCTATGTTGCAAGTCGAAGTTGGTTTGTTGTCAATATAATGCACACTAAATAGTACAGAGGTCACAGTAAATGTACAAAAGATAATCTGCCTAAGGTAATTAAAAATTCTATAAATCAATCACAAATCCACAGTTTTGTCTTGGAAATGAAAATGGAAAGACCATTCATTTTTCTTCATTCCTCAGCCTGATATCAGAGAGGGGGGAAAAAAACAGAGAAAAGGTAATTCAAAACAAAAATCCAAGCTGATTTAAATATCAGTCTATTATAGAAATGTCAATTCTACAACTTTGAATGTCAATTCTATAACTTTTTCCAAAGTCTGTCCTCATCTGTCCATGACCATAGCTCTTCCAAGCCGTAAGTGCAAGGGCAACATGTCTTTCAAATGTCACTAGTGTACAGCGTTCTGTTTCAAGGATATAGGGAAGTTTATTGGTCATTATACAACAAGTTGTATATTGAAATTAAAATGTGGTTCCCTCTTGATTGATTAATTGGTTGTATATAAAAAAACAAAATTATTAAACATGGAGGAGTGCAGATGGTGCATTAAGTAGTCTCACAGCCTGAGGGAAGAAGCTGTTCTGTAGTCTGGTGGTACGGCAGCGGATACTTCTGTATCTTTTGCACTGTAGATACAGTGCTTCATAAAAACCAAGGACAAATAAATACTGAGAGTATAGGAGGTCAGACTGATCTATTTCTTTTCCAGTATCAAACAGCTATTGGTTTCCATAAATGATTATTTGTTGATGCAAAAATATAAAAGAAGACTCTAAGCAAACTGTTATTGTCCAGTAGGTCACACTGAAAACTAACATAGTTACTTTGTCATTGTGTTATAAGACAGTACAAGTGATGTTAAATGATGGCACCATTATTACTTAGCAGATACTACAAGTTTGACATAAACTTTGAAACCACTGATGTATATGCTCATTTATATATTTCGCTTAGACTCTAGGATGTATGGTATAGTAGCAGTGGATAATAAGTAGTTTTTTAAATAAGATCTTTTTCATGGAACAGATTTGGCAAAGAATCAGCATGGGTCTAGCCACAGAATGAACACACAGTAGTTCTAGTTGACAGATGCTCAGGGTGAGTTAGCAGGGTGATGTTGATTGTGTACCTGGAGAACTTTAACGTGTCACTTGGCTGCTTCAGAGCTCTGGTTTATTTTGGTAACAGGACAGTTTGTCCAAACACGCAGTCAACTTGTTGAAAGAATCCCTCTCATGTTCACTGATGAGTGCAATAACTTCACAAGGTGTCTCTTTATAACATTACAGACTGAGTGGTCGGCTCATTTGTTCTTGCGTTTGCGAGAGGCATATTCAGTTAGACCTTGAACATTTCTGCTAAAAGTGCAAGTTAAAGTCATGACTTTTTTAATGATAGCATTTTTATTTTTGTCCTGCAGGTTTACATAAAGCAAATAAGCAACCAGCCCCATACCTGATACACGGTGCCAAAATCATCAATGGAGCCTTCAGAGCTTGGACTAAAAAACAGGTTTGTTACTTTATTATATATGTGTCAGTTGTCATTTTAAGATATTGTAAAAAAAAAAGAGATAACAGTCTTGTCGGTTTTCCCCATAACAGGCCCTGTTGGAACATGAAGATGAGCTTCCAGAGAACATGAAACCATCACAACTCATTAAGGATCTTGCAAAAGAGATCAGACTTTCAGAGGTATTTTGATTTTATTTTGTCAGAAACATGATATGATCAACCATTCTCTAAATGTTCCATGTAGTTTTACACTTTAGTGGCCTCAAACTGCAATATAACCAACTTTGGATGGTCACCAAAGACAAGTCAAAACATTTTCTTGATACTGGTTCATGTTTAGTTACCTGTGTAAACTATTTTCTGCAGATTACCATAGTTTTCACAGTATGAGCCCTTTTTTTGGACACTGCATGAACATTCCTATAGTGCCAGCCTTAGGTCAACGTGTCAGCATTGCAGGTTTAATATCACCTAACCCAAACAGAAGAATATCATGAAATTTGCAAGAACATGCAGGTTCTGCAGAGTATGAACCCTTTTCATTTTAATGATCCTACTACCTTTCTTTTTTAGCCACTTACAGGATAAACTTTAGAAAACGTTTATGCTCCTTCTTTTTTGCCATGTTACAAGAGTAGGGTCCATAGGTATGAGGTGTGCCACTTTCTTACAAATGTATAGGTGCAAACAGGCCAATCAGTCTTTGTTTTGAAGTTTTTCACTCAGCACTAAAAGTAAGCAATGCTGTAACTTTTATGTAAAAATTATCAAAATATTCTCTGAGAAAGCAAGTCCCCTATATAACTTTCAGTCTTCTGTATATAGGATCACAATTTGTGTTAATATAAATTGATAAATGTACTGCTAAAAGGTTAGCTGTATGCCAGAGAGTAATGTGTTTGCTCTCAAAGTTACAGTGAAAAGGATTCTAAGAAACTATATAAAAAGAAAAAAAATGATCAACATTTGATATTTATATTCCTGGTTGAAAATTTCATCAACAACATAAAACTGATGTATTTTTTCTGTTTTGTTTCAAATGTATATATCATAGCATAATGTCTGACTTATGGCATTATAGTCTTGGACTAAATCAGTGTTTGCTTCTTAAGTCAACTGGCATCATCTGCACCTTACATTATGTCAGCCAAGTCAGCCTTGTATTAAGCTGGTATTTCTTTCACACCAGAAACACTTCAAGAGACACTATGTAGATGGTTTTTGGGAAAGGCTGTAGACTTGACCAGAACATTATGTTAATGTTACCTACCTCAACCCTGACCAGGACTGAAAAATAGCTGTCAACAACAGGTGAATAGAAAGACTAGCCATAAGCAGACCGTGATCCCAGTGTGTCACAACAACTTAAATTGGAAATAGATAGATAGATAGATAGATAGATAGATAGATAGATAGATAGATAGATAGATAGATAGATAGATAGATAGAT
>JAQMCX010000002.1:531016-543205 GCA_029814765.1 Acanthurus leucopareius
ATGCGATTAATTTCGATTAATTAATTACAGACCCTGTAATTAACGCGATTAAAAATTTTAATCGAGTCCCACCACTAATATATATATATATTAAAATGTTTTTCCCATCAACTTTAATGATGTTTGAAAATATCTGATTGGATACCAATTCAGAAATGGTTTGGGATGAGGACAACTAGGAATTATGTGGAATTCTAAACTAAGAAGTGCACTAAGAAGCTAGATTATTGGATTGGTGAGGTATGTGGAATCTGAAGGCAGGGGTTTTTTGTGTCGCCAAGGTGGCTCTCATTTAATCTAACCAGATCTTAATAGTAATTTATGCTGCACACTAAGGGTGATATAAGCAGAGATATCTTAATATGCTGGTATTAACAATAATTGTGATATTTTAAAATTAATCATTGGTATTGTGTTAATAATACACATTTGGCAATATTATGCACATTTTATGTATTAATACTTTTTTTTGCTTTTTCGTTGTTCACTTTGTCATAGTGAGTGGAAATAATTCATCTTACTGCTTGTTGCCACCAACCATATAACAAAAGAAAATCCTTTAAGTGGAACTGTTCTTTTTGTATGCTCTTGTACAGTTTTGGTTACAGATTATCTATACTTTCCTAAACTTGTATTTGAACGTAATTGAAAAAAAAGATAGACCAAACACATCGATAAAATTAAAGCTGAATTTTACTGGAAGCTGTTTTTTAAAAAGTTTTCTATTGATGGCCTTCACTATATCTCATATATTCTTTAAGTCATGATTTAGTTCAGTAAATAAAAGTGATATTCTAAAAGCCCTAATGCACAATAACACATGTATGAGTACCGTTTCTAAGTAGTCATTGAGTACTCCTGAAATGTCAATCAATTTCTCATATTCACTTACACCAATAACAATAGTAATTTTTTTATCAAACTAGTAGCTTGCGAGAGGTTAAATAATTTAAGTTATGACCCAAACAGTGGGTAGCTAAAACAGCAGCATCCTTCAGCAAGCTTCTCTATGCTGGAGATCATGTTGGACTCTAGTAAACATGACTGCTTTCTTGCATGGATAGTAAGGGTCTTTTCTTCTTGCAATACCTTGGAAAAATTCATTCTTAAATGGCATATGAAATTTTTTATTTTTTTAACAAATCTAAGTCTGCTTTGTCGTTAGTAATCAAGTACTGGGATGTTCAGTCACGTTTCCTCTGAACCTTTGCTCTTGCAGCATGTCTAATGCTTTTGCACCTCACACTTCACAGTGTTTCAGTCAGGCATGACAACTTTGACTTCTAGCAACCAACACACAGTGCAGTACAACCAGCTGCATATATGCAGGAGATGCATTACCACTTCTTCACGGCACAGATCAAGGATTAATCTAAAAATGCTGACCACTGACCAATAGTTTTGCTGGTTTACATGTTGATTAGCTGACTATTCTGTGTAACTACTGTCAAACACCTTACCAAGTCCTATAGAGCTTATGTTAAGATTTTCAGTTTTAAATGACTGTTAAAAAGCTCATTAATCATTTTTTTGTCACAATATTCTTTTAAAGTGATAGCCCCTGTAAATTTCCAGCTGATGGAATAATAAACCAAACTTGCTGAGCCAATAATTTTTACTGACAATGAACAAAACAGTGCAATTGCAGCACTGAGAACTGTATGCAGTGTTTTTTGTTGTTGTTGTTTTTTTTGCCTTGGAAAGATGCATGCTTTAATTTTTTCCCACTGCCTATAAGGTAAAATTTAACCTTAAATTTTACACAGCATACCATCCATATAATAAGAGAATAATGAAGGCACAGGAACTATAGACCACCATGAATTTTGTTTTTATGCTTGGTTCTGACTTGCTGCCAGTCTGTTTACACTGCTTGTGTCAATAGACAATAGAAAAAAATTAGAAAAGTGATTAGTCTACTGGTAATTTTCACAGATAATTTTCTATTTATTAAAATCGTTTTCATTTAATTTTGCCACAGACTTAATCAATTTCCAAGCATCTTTCATTATGGTACAGTGTCAGACATAATTGCAATTTTTGAGTATAAAGTTTAAATTATGCTTAATCAAGTTAAAAGTTTAAGAGCTTGAAAATGTGCAGTTGTCACGGAAGGCACTAGGAGTACATTGAGTGGTAAAATAAATAAAAAATAAATAAAAAATAAAAATATTAACATATAGGTTAACAAAACAAGCAATTTTTGCCAGCATTTCACCTTTGTCTTACTAGGAGCAACAGTGTTGTTTTCTACAGTAATCATATTTTATATTCTTCATGGCGATCTATTATAACAACCTGTTTCTCTTGACTGCTGTAAACAAAAAAAGATCTGTCCTTTTTTCTTGCAGAAAAGGAGACAAATGACGCATTGAGTGGGACAAAACACAGCATCTGATGAACAAAATCTTGGTTAAAGAGGGAAGTTGATAAGTACAGTTGTAATACAGTACACACTATTTCTGGTTGGGATTTTAAGTTTTGTTGAGCCATCTCACCAGAGAGAACCTTTCTGTGTCGAACTTGCTTCATAGTATAACCAATCACTGTTTAAACCACAACCTGGACCTTGTTCTGGCTTATAGCATTGAAAATTGAACATTTAATAGTCAATCCATAGAGTCCTCCTTTATTTAACCATTTTTTAACAACTTTTTAATTCCTATTGTTGGAACACACGCTAAAAGGCAAAATATCAATCTCAGAACAACAGAGGACTTTATGCTAACTTGAAGCCCTTAATTACCAGGCACCGTCATATTTGTAAGAGTTTTAAGTACCCAATTACACCACTAAAACACTTCGGTCCATGAATACAGGCTTATATGTGGTTTCAAAAGTCTCAAAAAGTAGAAGGAAACAAGAGCCTTCAGCTATCAAGCTCCTCTTGTGTAGAACCATTGTCCAGTCTTGGTCTGGGAGGCAGACACTCTCTCCACATTTAGGAATAGGCGTAGGGGGTAGGCTTAAAACCTTTCTTTTAAATAAAGCTTATGGTTCAGGCTGGCTCAAGCTTGCTTTGGACCAGTACCCAGATATGCTTCTATATACACTTGGACTGCTGGGGAGCTTCACATAAGCTCTTCTTTCCTCTTTACCCTTTCCATCTTTATGTACTAACGTCCCATTAAGGGCCCTTATAGATCAAATCAGATCCCATTCACCTTTTTTAGTAGTTGGATTAGACTGTGGTGGTGCGGACTGTGGGGGAAAAAAAAATAAAAAATGCAGTGGTCCTGTGACAGAACACTTGAGGCAGAGTCAACTTTTGAAGTAACCCAACTTACCATCCAATCAACTGGTTGACCAATCAAATATGATCAGTTTTACTAACCTGCCATCCTTCCTGTATTCTCTTTGCTTTCCTGTATTCTCTCTGCTTTAATCTAATCATTTTGGATCATGTTTGAGCCTACTACCTACCACCTGGAACTGTTGGGTCTCTGTAAATTTTTGAGTTTGGGCTGGACTTGCTCTCAATTAAAAGCTTCATATCATTATATAATACGAGATTTATATAATATGACAAATAAAGCGAAATAACTAAAATGAACTCGACCTCCCAGGTTAATGGATAATAGGTGAAAGTATCTTGATTAGATATTAAAGGGGCATCCTTAAAAGACTCATTTGTTTACTAAAGAGATTTGAGAGAGTTTCACCACATTGTGAACTGTTTTAAAAATTATATGAGGTACAATCAAAAATTTTCAATACTATTCCTGTTGTACATGAATGGAGCAATAATGTACATAATTTAAAAATGTACATATGGCAGGTGCAAGCAGTAACTTCTGTGAGTAAGTATTCCAAGTAACATCATTTGATCAACATCAGCAGTGTAACATGCCTTTTTTTGATCGCATCTTGTATTGTACACGGGCTCTGGAATGCTTTGCCAAAGTATAAACAGTTTGTTTGCAATTGTTTGCATTCTGTTCTTTTAATGTCTTACATAACATCCCATTTTTTTTGGTGATAAGGGTTGTGAACAAAATAATTCTGTGTCCTCCTTATAGATCTTTTATTTTGTTGCCAAACTAACTCAAACATTTATTGTGTTAATCCAGGACTTTTTTAATTGGCCACTTTATGAAGCATCTTATGTGACTTGTTGATGGCTATTTGTTTGGCTTGGTTTCCACAATGACTGCATTTTTTACCTTGCTATTAAGGTAGTTCTCTCTCATTATCAGAGGTCCAACTCTGTAAAAGCTGTTGTTTTCAGTGAAAAGGGGTTGGTGGATGGAAATACATGCTTACAATTTCAGTGTTGCCATTATACTCACTAGTTTATACGCACTGCTTAAAAGTAGCTTACATTGAAGGAAAAGCCAATGTAACTCAAAGCAAACTCTCCCACAACATGTCTCTAGGTTTCCTCTTGGTTTTTCTCCATGGTTAGATCATCATCTCTGCTTACATGACACAATAAGGCTCTCGTGGCAGATGAGGTTTAGTCCTGCAGCAGGCTGGTAGGTGGGAAAGGAGCCCTTTCTTCAAGTCTTTGTTTAGGAAGAAACAGACAATAGGGTTGACCCCGGCTTGGGCAAAACTCATCCACACTGTGGTGGATAGGTACCGGTGTGGTATTGTGCAAGCCTTGACAAACACCCTCCAATAGCAAGCCACTATGTAAGGGGACCATAGCACCAGGAACAGCAGGGTGATCACATAGAACATCCTGCCAAGCTGCTTCTCTGCTTTAAACTCCTCCATGCCCAACAGGCGCCGGTTCTGGTTGTGCAAGTTTTGCCGGATTCCTAGAAGAGTGGGCGGCATTGGACCCCTGCCAAAGCCTGCAATCCAGTTGGCTGCTGCTTGGCCAGTAGCCCCTGGCCCGTGGAAAGTCCAGTTCTGACTGATGGCTGGCACCATTTGGACCGGCTTCATCTTGCGGTGCTTATACTCAAAGAGTAGTAATTTCATGTAGACAACATGTGTGGCTAGAATGAGCACAGCCAGCATTAACATGAAGCCGAGGGTATCGTTAGCCTTGAAGTAGCGATGCTCAAAGATGCACTGGTCCTCCTCACGAATGAATTTGTAGGTGCCCACATCAAATACAGGTGGGAAAGCCATAGCCACGGACAGTGTCCACACCATGCACACCACTGCCACACATGTCCACAAAGTCATGCGCTTGGAGTAAAAACGGTGATGTGCAATCGCCATATAACGTGTTACACTAATGCAGAATAGCATGAATGCAGCATGGAAACAGAAGAGCACTGCCATGAATGCCACCACCTTGCAGCTCAGCACACTGTAGGTCCAGGCTGAGCCATTCTTTATAGACACCAGCACAAACGGGAAGCAGATGGCTGAGCGAATGGTGTCTGCCAGACACAGGTCCAGCAGGAAGTAGTAAGGTGCCTTGTGCAGGGCCCGGTCCCTTAGTACAAGCAGAGACACCACCATGTTGCCAACCAGGCTGATACAAATGATCAGCCCCAGCAGCACCACTTTGATATAGGTAGAGACAGCTGAGGAAGGACTCTCTGCCACCATGCCTCCTTCAGTAGCCACCACTGCGGCCATGGCCCCAGCAGGCCCTTCACTGCTCTCATTTCCATTCGCCATCCCAAACACCCCCCCACCCTTACCACCCTTTCCACAAACACCAAAGCCACCACTCCTCCACCACCTCCTCCGTCTGCTAGTTTTTCCTTCGTCCTCGTGGTTGCTTTCTTTCTCCAGGTTACAATGAACAGGAACACTTCAGTCCACATCGCTCCATTTCGAGCAGGGTCCTTTTGTCAGTGTGTTATGTTGTCTCACCTCCTGATCTAGATGAAAAGAGGCAAAGAATTAGGATTTTGCAGGATCTCTCTTGAATGTGTCTGTAGACTGTAATTTCAGCTAGGTGTACTGCACCAAATCAAAAATTAAGCACTAGACTTTTATTGTAAAATTGTTATGATGTCTTGCTCTTTATTGAGACATTTTCTTCCCCTCTGAACAGGAAAACTATGGCCATCTTGTGAACAAGAATGTTTTTGAGACAACATTTTTTTTTTTTTTGTGCTAAGGGGTGGTCTCTGAAAACTAACCCAGATTCAATCTAACTCTGTAGTCTGGTACAAAGATTGTCCAACAAACTTTGGTGAGGACCATGAAACCTGATCTGTTCAAGGTGTGTAACAACAGCAGATTATTCACACTGTCTCATAGCAGATAGAACATGTGCATTTACATTACTATTAAATCCATGGAAGAAATATGCTAATCATAAACATTACAGAAGTCTTCTGGTATGATCTGTGTATATAATTTATGCAAAATTTAGAAGGCACATCACAATGATATGAGTGCAAAGTTTTCTTAAATCAATGAAAAATTAAAAGAGGTGTTTAGAGCATTTTTGTTCTTGAAAACCAAGTAAAACAACTGAAATCATAAACTACACAGTAACTATACCACCATAATATTATAGTGCAGGATGTTTTTATCCATTCTTGATGTGTTTGTCATTATTCATGAAGGTGAGAGGAGCTGAACTGCTCTTAACTTCTGTAAATGAGTCCTTAACTTTACAATAAAGTCCACAGAGGTGTTGAAAAAATCTTGTGAATAAAAAGAGAGTATTTATGGGATACTTCCATATTGCATATAAACAATCATTTATATAGATTTGATACAAAGAAAATAGCAGCTGAAAAATAATTAAGGACAAATATACACACCATTCAATCAATATTAGACTTATTACAAAAGGAATATTATTAAGTAAAGACCAGAAACAGGTTCAGAGTATTCTTGCAGTTGTTAATTGTCCATTTAAGTTTTATGAAGAATGTATATAAATGTATTTACAGAGTGTGGTCTAGACCAGCTCTACATGTAAAGTGTCTTGAGACAACTTTGTTGTGATTTGATATTTTTAAATAAAATTGAATTGAATTGAAGTAAAAGTAGTGGCAAGGAAACTGGGAAAGAGGAATATGCAAGATTGAAAAAAGAACATAAAAAACATGAATTATAACGCATGATTAAAGGAAAATGATGCTTTGACCAGTTCAGACAACTTGGGTCTTTAAAGTCAAAGAACTTGTAATGTTGAAAGAACCAACTGGAGGTTCTTTATCAATAATTATATTTATGTTACTTTACCTCAACAGGAACCCAAGACAACATGATGAGTTGGAACAGTAAATTAACCCTGTCTTTATGTTTGACTGTGTCACCTTGATACCAAGAACTGTAGAAATTTGGATAACCCTGCACACTTTCAGTTTTACCTTGAATGCCCTTACTTTTACATCACTGCTAACCTGGCCAATCGCTGTGGTGTTGGTTTAACTGGTTCAACTTTGGAAAGTTACAAAACTTGTCAAATGCCCCAATACCCAAATGTGTGTATCTCATTGTTGCTCTGCATCACAGAAGAAATTAATGAATTAACACACATTTATTGTAGGGAATAAATAAAGCATAATATGGCCTGATAAGTTATTATACAACCATTGCACTGTAGTGATGTGGTTAATGGTGGAAAAATCAGACACTGAACTGTTCATAAAAGTCTTCCCTGTGGTATCTAAACACGGGTGACAAATTAAAGGAATAACCTGCAATAAGAGTCTTATTAAGATGTTGGGCTACCATGAACAATAAACAGCTTTCATGCACCTTGCATATTCTAGAAGTCTCTGAAACTCTGTTGTAGGGACGTATCACCTTTCTTCCAATTGATATGCTCTCATTTGGTATTTCAGTGATGGTGGTGGAGATTGACATCATTTTCATACTTATCAAAGCATCCCTATCAAACCAGCCTCCACATTTTGCAGGGTTTTCCTTTAATTTGTCATTCTTCTGTACATTAGGAAAGCCATTTCAGCCGTTGAGTCAAGTATAAACTTAGTCTTTATTATTACAGCTCTTTCTCTTGCAAAGATGACTCTGTTTGTTCTCATAGAGCATAAATACCTTTGTATAAAATATGATCAGAATAATGGAAAGTTTGAGCATCAAGCTCCAAAAACTAGTAAGTGAACTTTTAGTAAAGATTTTTTTAAATGCAAAATACATTTTAGTTTAGAGTAAACTGATTGGCTTAGCTGGGGTGCAAGTCAGTAACTAAAGATTGTTATTCAATCTTACAGGACTTGTTCACCCAAAACAAGAAAACACATTTCCTCATTTCCCTCTAAGTCTTATTTGTAGCCCCAGATAGTTTTAGCTTTATTTGTCCATGTTTAATATTGTATGAGATGACTACCAGTAGCACTTAAGTGAATGCAATTTGAACTGTTCACATTGCTGAAAAATAACATTTAAAAATAAAAAGAGCAATGTGCTTTCAAATCCACTGTCCTCTGTTGCTATGCACTGTTCATAAAACAAACTTTCAGCGGTTTCAGTCCAGTGCTAATGAGCAAATTTTACCATACAACACACAAAGATGGTGAACATGGTTAATAATACCTACATAACATCAACATGATAACACTGCCATTGTGCATGTGTTAGCAATTAACTAAAAATGCACTACACAGTACAGCCTTACACAACTGCTAGTGTGGCTTTAAGCTCTAGAAGTTTGGTTGAACCAAAGCTTTGACATGACAAAACTGTTCTGTTAACAATTATAAAGAGATAAAAAGAAAACAAATGTGAATAAAGAAATGGCTTTCTCTGTGAAAGTATGACAATTAAAGTCTAAATGAATAATTTAATTAATCACTTATATATCAGTCTAGTCCAAAAATATTATCAGCTGTTTCGAGAAAATATTAATTGAAATCAGCAAACCTGCACAAATTAACTGGTGTTCCATTTAAGGAAAAGATATATATAAACACTAAATAATAAATGGTAAAATAAAGCATAATGAAAAATTATGATGTTTAGGAAATCCAGATCAATATAGCACTTTTTTCCTCTACATTTATCACATTATGGGAAACTGTGAGAGAGGCTGTTTTTCTTGAAGGAGGGGCTTTGTGGAGCTGAAAGTTGGTTGGCGGTGGAGGGCAGAGTCACTGTCAGGAACTGGGTAGCAACAGCAGCCCAATACCTCTGGCTAGATGTCGGTTGGAGGAGGCGACAAAGCTCACTGGATGAGATGTAGACAGAGTTGGTGTCTGGCAGGGGGGCACAGCATCAGGTCTCTTCACATGAGGCCCAACTTACAGGTCTGATGAGGACTATAGGGATTCCCACTACTACAGTATTAAAAGCCTGGATGGTTTAAAATCATGCACCACAAAGTCTGTATTCTTTTAAGGGGTGGTACTTCTCTAAGGGGCACAATACATTATTAAAATCACTGGACTGTAACAGTTCTGAAAAAGGCTCCACAGCTGCTGGAAATGCGGTATAATTACACAGTGTCTCAACACTATGCTACTCCCATGCATGTATCAAATATTTGGATGTTCTTTGCATTTTGCAACCCCACACTGGATGATAACCCTGTAGAGTCTGAGACAGACGAATGTCCCAGTGAGCTGCGTTAGTCTGGGCCTACATTAGGCGGGCAGAAAGACGGGCTAGAGCGTATGACACTTCTAAAATATCACACTGGAAAGCTGAGGCAAGCTGCGTGACATTTTGCAGACCAGAGACCAGTAGCCAATTCAAAATGGTAGTCTTGTTGTCCTGCTTACCTGCTTTGGCTTGGTTGTCCTTTCCACTATGGCTCGCAGGCCGTCATGCAGTCTACATTGAATACGGGCAACAGCGGTCCTCCTGACCGTCCCCACAGAGGAACTGAAAGCCGAAAACAACAGGTAAAAAAGGCAGCAGCGCCGACGGTGTAATAACAACTGTCTTCAGTGGTTCAATCTTTTCATGTATTTTGCAAATTGCAGAGTCCTTTTAAAAAAAATGTGGTTTAAAGAAGAGAAAGCCGCGTTTCCTCTTTTTTCTTGAGATTGTCATGTCTCCTTGTTTTCCACAAAAGCTTATGCCGGTCGCCAGTAAACCCCAGTCCAGCAGACATCACCATTTAAACTGGATTGTTTAGTGTGTCTGGTGCCAACTTGTATCTCCAATCCTGATATTATAAACCACAGACGTTAGTACCCTTTAATAGCACTTGTACACTCAGCTTTTCCTGGAGCTGACAGACATCAGCAGACGCCCTGTGGCGGATCTCCTGCTCGTAGTTTTCGGGATCCCTGTCGATCCGCCGCCGCATTTCCTTTGCCATTGTTCTGGTCAAGCCCAGGGTAACCTCATGTTTATTGTTTATGAAATCCTTAAGCATGCCGAAACAATCCAAAGATGTCTGGTTCAGGAAAAAATCCTCTTTAACCGACGTAGGCTACTGAGGCCAGAGAGCATCGAGGCAGGTTCGGGCTGCAGGATGAGATTGAGGCCAGTTCTTATTCCGTCTCGTCAGCGGCCAGGCGTCTGACAGGTACGTTACATTGAAGATGAAAATGTCCTTAATAAGATGTCAGTTCCGAGGGTGTCGAAGGCAGGTGAATACACGATTCTAATTCGGGCTAGAAAGGTAGGTTTCGGGAATGAGCGCATCATCCGGTTGTCAAGCAGTTGATACTGGTATCGGCAGTGGTTTAATCCCGTCTAAAACGTTCCATGGACAGGGGCGGCCCCACGCTTTGAAAACTGTGGACAGAAGCCCAAACCCCACCAGTGGAGAGTGGAGAAAACAAACAAACAAACAGACAGACCAAACGACGACAAAAAAGTTAGACATGATACATATCTGTATTTATTTAAAATGGTAAAATATACCCAGAACTAAATAATTAAAGGGCAACCACACACTCTTTCATTTCTGCTCCTATTCAAATAGAGACACCCACTCATCCGTTAACAAGAGGAGTGAGGTCTGACACACACAGAGATAACATTAATTGATTTTGCTGGTTTGTCACTGATTACAGTGGTAATAACATCCACCACTGGCTAGAATAGAGTCAGCCAGAAATAACACTCGTAGTCCAGGCAGAGGTCAAAGCCAGAATATTGGCTTTCCTAAAAAAATCCAAGGTCCATAATCCAACAGCTGTAGCCCATAGTAGCCTAATAAATCTGAGCTCAGTACTCTAAAAGCCAGTCAGTGGTGAAAACCTCAAGGGGAGTTTGATAGCTAGCAAGACCCACAATCATCACTAAGAACAGACCACACGTTTTTTTAATTGAATTGGTGTAGAACATTCATTTAAGGCTACAGATAGATGATACATTTTAAAAAGCCTTAAAAAAAACAAAAATGCCTTTAAATTAAAATGTAGATCGAAGTGAGATTATAAAAATCATGGTTGGTGCATTGTACATAATATGTCTTAGTCCTTACAGAATGTAATATTGGTCATTATATCACGTTTTTGGAATACAAAAATAATACATGATACATTTTGAAATAATTTAATAGGCCTACAATATGATATTTTACATATAACTTTGTTGCTCTGCCACTTTAGTGCATAGCACATCGAAATGACATTCTGCCACTTTATTCATTTATTTTTTCTTCAGATGAAGAGAGAGAATACCTGCAGTTCCAATCCTCAGTAAAGCCTCTGTCATACAAGAAACAATAAAAACAAATGGCATGGTTTAAGCTGTTATATTGATAATTATTCCTTGCTTAATGATTAAGGATATATATTATATTTATATTATGCAAGAAAGCATTAAAAGTTGTTGGCAGCTGCCGGTGCACTTTAAGCAGTACTCATAAGGATGAAAAGAAAGCAAAAGATCCTTTAATTTGGTGTTAGTTCCTTTGAAGGATACTTTATTTGTGCACTGTTGAAGAAACTTTACAAAGCCTGTACCTGTTGAACTTGACCAAGTTGTGCTACATCCAGGACATGAATGCAGCCATGTGTTCATAGCTTAGTATATTAAATTAATTAGACTATAAACTATGAAACTATAACTATTAAATCAGATGTCTCTTGCATGAAAAACTTACTTAATAAAAAGGATACGCTTCTCAATCTTGGCTTCAGATTATCATACCACCTTGTGAAGTATCCACTCCAAATGAAGAAAACCAACATGGCTGCCTGCTGAACCTGTGCTGGCACTCATTCCTACATACATAATTTCATTCATGATCATTAAAGATGACTTCTTTGCCTCAGCCATGTGCTGCATGCAACAGGTATTCAATTCAATTCAATTAAATTCAATTTTATTTATATAGCGTCAAATCACAACAAAGTTGTCTCAAGACACTTTACATATAGAGCAGGTCAAGGC
>JAQMCX010000002.1:551526-576977 GCA_029814765.1 Acanthurus leucopareius
TAAAATCTTTATCGCGTTAAAATCTTTATAATTAATTGATCGAAATTAACGCGTTAAAGTCCCGGCCCTAAAAAATACCAATCTCCCCAACTAAAATGTCATTGACAAGTCATAGTTAAAGGGTTTTTTTTGTGATAAGTTGACATGTTGATATTACACAACTGGTCTTCAGAAAGCATGCCTGCTCAGCTAAGTCTTCCTCCCCTGATAGATTCTCTTACTGTGAGAACAGTCTTGTGGGTCCAAGAGCCCTTCATCAAACATGAGGCTCAATCAGTCTGTCTGATTGTTAAAACACAACAGATTCTTTTCAGGAGACAGATATATCATTGATTAATGAAGTTATTACTGATGAATGAGACAGATATAGGTGTGCCATGAAGAGGACAACAAAATGACAGATGTGAACTGGCCCAAATATTGTAATTGAATAAAATTTAAATGTCGCTAGTTTATTGCACTACTGTGTTTTTCAGTTAGAGTTGATCAAAGCAAATTTTGCCTTTTTTTGGACATGCTTGACATTTTTCATTTTTTTTTAATTATCCAGCATTGAATTCAATGATGGGTATATGTTTTTTTAGCCTAATAGTTTTCTGTCAAAAGCTTTTCCATTTAGCTATTTCGTATAGGCCCAAAAAGGAAGATGCAAAAGGGTAAACCTGGACCATTCAGTGTCCTTTGAGGAAAAAGTGGTGGTAACTATGGGAGTGGTTTATTTTTGACTAAGGCCCGAATAGCTGCAAGCTTGAAAATAATGGCAAAGAGGTTAGTGTGGATGCTGCACTAGCATCAGTTTTATCAGAACTGGACTCTATTTCCTCATTAAAATAAGAGCAAAGAATGGCACTTAAGGCTTGTCTTGATGACAAAGATGTTTTTTCGCCTTTCCCCCGACTGACTTCGGCAAGAGTAATGAATGTGACAGACAGGATGTCACCTTTCAACTTTTTTAAAAAAACAACCTGCCCACTCCAAAAGTTGTCTATGGGCTGTTTCCCAGATGGACATGTGAAATATATCCAAACTGTATCCTGGAGCTGTGCCACTGATTGTTTTAACTATCCTCGTCATCGTGCCGCCTGTGATGTGTGGGTAGTTCTGTTTTGAGTTGTTTCAGTCTTCCCCCTCTTGTGTCATGTTAACTACAACTTTAACCATAAAATTTTGTTTCTTTCACACAGTCTTTTATTTTCACGCAGTCATCACAGACAGAAAGCAGAGTAAGCAACGGTTATGCTAGGTGTGTGCAAGGAAAAATTTTTAAAAGGACAATCTGAGGTTAAATCAGACTGCAGTGCAACTTAAGAGATACTTCAGAGGCTTTTTTTGTATTGAAAATGTGATAAAACTTAAATAATCTTATACCTAAGTCTCACTTTTAAGGTCATGGACCTTTTGTGTGATGACATAATCGCAAGCATATTCATGACACAAACTTTTTATTGTGGGAACTGTGTCATGTATTTAAACATAAACATGGAACACTCATCAGCAATCAAGGTGTATTCTTGCTCAGCACAGTAATGTTTAAGTTAAAAAAATTTTTTATGGAAACATGTCATATTGCTTGCTTGCTCAGTGACAAATCTTTAGCAATATGCACTGAAATACCTCCTCAATTAGACAGGTGTATTCTGAGGACTCAGCATGTGATTTTACGTTTTGCACTTTGTATGTGAGGAAAACATTCTCTGTTTAAAGGAAAGACATTGGTAAGGTAGATTGGCTCTTTGCATACTGAAACTTTGTTTTAAAATCTGAGCCAAGGTATTTGTAAAATATTGCATAAAGAAATAATTTTCCAAAATACTACAAGAAATAAAGCCCTCATGGAGTTAATATCATTAAATTCTCTATGCACATATTTTTGCTTCATTGCTTCATTTTTTACCTGCATCTAATGTGCATAATTTACTTAAATTTAATTTGTAGTTGTTGTAATATTTGCAAAACATCTCATATACAGAAAACAAGAGCTGCCAAAAAGAAGTGCACCGACCATCCTGAAAACATAAGTTACCTAATAAGGTTAAATATAACAGCAAAACTTTTTAAAGGAAATTGAGATTTGAAAGGACTCAGGCTTGCATTCTGCCTCAGTGGCATTCTGATAGGTGAGATGACCTTTGACAACACAAAAAAATAACCTCAGAACGAGCTGTTTACACCTGTTAGAATGTCATACAGCATGTTACTGGGCTTCCCCCCCTGCTTACTGCTGTTAATGCTTCCTCTTCAAGAACGTATTGGTACCTTTTGAGGTTGTTTACACTGAAAATGTCTGAGTTGATGAGCTTACACGGAAAAAAATTCTGACAGCAGGAAATAAATTGCTGAGGAGTTTTAAGCCAAAATGAAACATTCAATATTTAAGAATTTAGTCTAAAAGCAAATGCATTTAAAACTGGAATTTCTGTAAAATTCCAAGCTCCAGAGAGGGTGCCCATATATATATATATATATATATATATATTTATACACACACACACACACACACACACACACACACACACACCTAAACAGTTCTTAGGAGTTTCGCTTACAGAATATTTTTTGTGTTACCAAGTAAATTGATGAGATCTAGAAAAATGGTTGCATTGCTTTAAAGTAGTCAGGAGGTGTGGGAAAGAAAAACTGTCACGATCAGACAGGTTTAAAGTAAAAAATATTGTTTACTTACTAATTGGGTCTTACTTATTAACTTTATTTATCATGTAGTCTCATTGAGGACAATCTCTCTTTTACATCATAGAAGTATTTACAGCAAGGGAACTGAAAACAGAGATTTACAAAAAACAACATTACAAAACAAAACAAAAACTTAGGCAGTTACACATAAGAGACATCTGCAAAAAAACTGAGACATGAGAAGTTTGAATTTATGTAATGAGATGTCACTTTAAAGTTTTATTGTACTGTGCAGTTTTTTTTTTTCATTTTATAGTTCAAAGCACTGACAGGCAGTCAGTCTAAGATCTCTATTTACTGATATGGTACCACTTCAGTCAAGGAATCTGTTCTTAAATGTAATTGAAATGCAAATGTAATGTAGTACTACATTTAAAAAAGTGGTATAATACACTGAGGCAGAATTAGTGACATCTACTAGTTTAAGGTGACCGTTAAAAAAAATATGTAGTCTTTTGTTATCTTCTCCTATAGTATACAGTGATGAGAACCTCTGATATCCATCTTTGAAGTGACATGCAGGCTGAATATGCCAAACTGCATGAAGTCGTTTTAAAGGTTTTGATTGCACAGTGGTTTTCCTGTCCTCACAAAAAACATGCCTGACTTTTTTATGAGAAATCCATTTTTGTCTTCACTTTCCAAGCCACTTGAATCACATGTGGTGTAAAAGTATGACTGATATCTCACCAAATTCCTTATTTTTCTTTAACTTAATTTTAGTCTTGGCACTGTCATAAATATGAAAAGCAGAATAATGAAGGTGTTTTTCTCTAATCAGCATTTAATACAAGTATAAGGTTCTGTAGAGATATCTGTAAAACAATAAAGGATAGATTATAATAAAGATATGACCGACATTGAGAAGAGTCCTGTTCATACAAGATTGTTTCATTTGCATAAAAATAGAACAAGACACATGTTTACTACAAATAACAGTTGAATCAACATCTCTCTGAAACAGTTTCATCACTGAAAATTAGAACCTTTCTACAGGTAGAGTTAATGGTAGGTTTTTTGTATTACGCTGCATTTACTTAACTTATAGTAAGAGGACCCAATGACCTGTAAACTCAAGGTATCAAGGAAATTAATTTGCACAACACAGGGTGGCACAACAAATTTAAAACTCTGATTGTTCATGCTACACACAGTGCAGAATTCACACTGCATAGAATAGGGTGAAAAATAAAAGTGAGAAATAATTCCAGTTATTTATATACATATACATTTGTGTACACAGAAAACTATTTTTGTGCATTTTTGCTTTTGTGTTTTTGGAGGTGTAATCAGTAGTAACTGGATAATGATGATAATTTGGTCACCATTTCAACATAAAAAGTTTGACATCTGATGAAAATATGGTCAAAATCCTCACATAAAAAGTTTGACATCTGGGAAATGCTGTCCATTGACTTTGATTGGTTTGGGCACCAAGCATCACTCATGTAAGCATCACTGATGTACAACACAGTCTTCTCCATTTTTTCTGCCCAGGGTCCTGGGCTCTGTTGGTTTGAAAAACATTCAAGTGCACCAACTTCATCTAGATGGTGAGATTAAAAAAAAAAAAGAAAAAGATGTTGGCAAAACTGTCTCTCATTTTTTCAATACTGATTGTAAATACAGACTAGTCCACTGATATGTTTCACAAGTTTTCACAGAGAAAGTCTGTATCTGTAACACAGAGAAAATGGATCCATAATGAGCAAAGACTTTTTGACATAAGACAAAATGCTCAAGTAAGTACATAAATCTTTAAAGGTTTTTTACCATATTTAAATCACTGGTGGAATTAATATGAAGAGAAAGCTGAAAAGGGCCTGATTTCTTTGAAAGTCTGAATTAGGACTTTCATTATAAAATGTCATGGGCTGAATCAGCTTAGTAAGCCCTCACATCCAAAACCCTAGTGAGGGAAGGAGTGAATCACTGGCAAATTGAAAATATAATTTTCGCTCTGAATCACGCAAACTGAGAGTGCTATAACATTTACAGTATAGATTCAGTCTCCCAGAGCTTTGTCAGCAAAAAGCTAAACAGAATTGTCACCTCATCATCAGCCATGTGGTGGGATCAAAAACTTTCAGTCATCAAAGTTTTTTTCACACAGCTGCATATGCAAAGATGTTGCGCTGTTTGCTGAACATGTATTTGCCGAAATTTACTGCTCATGTGGGACAATTCATCACTACAAACAAATTAAGCCCCTAAAAAGTGTAAATAGGTTCATCACTGAGCACTTACATTGCTGACAACCGTCTGGCTTAAAAACCTAACTCCTTCAGTATCTTCGAAATTGTTACAAAAAATTAAGAAAGATTAAGAAAGATTAAGAAAGATTAAGAAAGATTAAGAAAGATTAAGAAAACTGGCTTCATCTAGAAAGTAGAAAAGGTCCACCATAGAGTGGACTATGCCTATTTTGCAGTATTTTTACTTATACTTGAATTGCAGGAAATTTATTTCAACATGAAAAAGACCCAATTGGAAACACTGCAATAGAGGACATCTGTCATCTGGGTTTAATTAAAGAATGATGGTTGAATTCGGTTTAGCTTCCTTAGTTTCAGGGTACTGGCATTGGTCACACTGCCTCACTGTCACAATGTTAAGGCTCACTATCACTTGAACAGAACAGAGCCATGGTTAGTAATATAAGCAACACCTGTGCTTTTCCTAATATTAAAGGTCCACATGTTTGCTATGGAAAAGGGTCTTAAGTTTTGGTCTCGAGTTTGTGTGATGGAACAGTACTAGGATTAATCAGAAAGTGCCAAAGACACATGACTGATCTCTCATTAATAGAATGACCAGCTCAAAGAACCCATAAATAACAGGATTTGGCTGACAGTAGCAGTAGTGTTCAGGACACCATTCAACTCCTTAAAATTAAAATAAATGAGAGAGGGATTCAAAAATTAACAACAATGTTCTCTTTGTATCTCTAGTTATTTCTGTCTTTGTGCTGCTGAAACATCTGGATTTCTGAGTGTTTTAGAAATCCAATTCAATCTGAAAGTAAATGTTTTATTGTAAATCCCAAATTAAGACTTTTCAAATATAGCTTTGTAAACTTGCTGACTTTAAAAAGAAATGAGATGCCCCTGGATTACAGGCATAGCAATTTTATTGTTTTGGGGTTCAATTTGGGCAGCTCATGTGGGTAAGTTTACGGAAAGTCAGTGGTCTTGGTTATATTTCACAAAGTTCATGATGTGCAACAAGACAAGTTTAACTGTTATTGTCTTTCTTTCGAAACTGAAACAGTGTTTTTCAGAACAAAATACACTGTTAAAAGAATACCTCTTATGAACCCTGTGGATCATCTTGAGACTCAAAAAACCTGCCACTGAAATTCTGTAAAGTCTCTGATAGCACAAAAACAATTTTTGTCATATTGGGGTAGTGATGTCAGTAGGAAATCAAACTACACTTATCTAAATTAGTTACTACTAAAGATTAGTTCAAAAATAAGTAGAGGATTTTGCTAATTGAAAACCTGAAGAGAAGTAACCTTCCTTAAATAAATGTGTAGTTCCATTCATACCTCAAATACAAGGAATTTAATAAGAAAGAGCAATAACTACAATGTGAAACACTTGAATTTTAATGTCATTGAACTGAAATGTAAGATGAGACAAAGAAATGTGTTAGGATTTATTTACTCCTGATACAGGTACATAAACTATTAAAATAAGTTATATATTTTTTGATTTTTTCACATTTTTTTTATTCTGGAGCAGAGGTATCATGTTATCATGTGAAGTTAAACCGATGGAAAAGTAAATCCCTGGCACCCTGTGAACTTTAGTACAAAGACAACATGTTTTTTTTTCCTCGGGCACAAGACAACAGACTTTCCATAAAAATATGTTTTTAGGTTTTTTGCAAGCAAAGTTTTGAAGTGTAAAACTTTTCATTGCAGTTTCTTGGTGTGTTTTGATTTGCTGAGGACATGGGCTTTAGATTTCCAGTCTCTTGCTGTGGGTATAAATATCTCATTGCTTTACTGCACCCTTTTCTCTGAGACTGCTGTCAGGTGAGTGGACCTTCATTCTAGTACCAATATAAATATCAAGTACCTAAAGTAATTTTATAAAAGACGGTTAATTGATAAAACAGTTTGACATATATTTTTAAGAATAGTTTTTATCATACAACTGAACTAAAACTAAAAATATAACTGCAAACTTTCCAAAAATTCTCACTATATGTGGTTTAGATTTTACTCTAACATACAAGTTTCTTAAAAAAATTAAATTTTTTTGTTACTTTTTGTTGCCTCTTGTCTTTGCAGCCTAAATCACACAATCGTGCACTCTTTTTCAGCTTGAGGTCTCTCTTTCTTTCTTAAAGTTTTTGTTGATGAAAACCATATTTCCTGTGAAATGACTCCCCCTCTTATTCATTTCAAAGTAGGCCTATTTCCATCAAAGAACCTGAAAAAGGAAGACAGAGGAAAGCAGAAAGTTCTGCAAGGAGGTGATACGGTAAGCACAAATCTTAGTGTTTTACACCATAACTTTAAATCATTTAACATGGATCATTTTCAAGGAAGAAAAAGGAAAAGGTTATAGAAAAAAGAATGCATAAAAATACAGTATGTGCTCCGGGAGGACATTCAACAGTCAGTTGAGAGAAAACATTGTGAATGTGCAGTCAACACATTGCAGAATAATTCATATCATGAATATCATAAAGAAATTCACAAAATATTTCAGAGTAAAAAGCACAGGAGATCTTGTTTGTTTGAAGAACCAGATTTGTTTTTGATAATATTAAAGCTATAATATTTAATCCAAAATCACCATCTATGGTGATATTTCATGGTAAAGGAGGACACTAAATGCACAGTTTCAAACACATAGTATCATATACTTAAAAAAGCTCTGATTCAGTTTCAGCAGTAAAAATTTTGAAGATCTTTGTGAATTTCGCCTTAAACAAATCCATTAAGCTCTCCTATGAACTCATGAATTTCATCTTTGCCTAAAACATGTAGTAAAATAAAAGTTGCACATTATTTATTTGCAAAATAGCATTGGATAATCCCCCTCCAAGAATGTGAAACATTCATATTACAGTCATTTTGATTGTAGTTATCCACTGGACTCTACATTGTGGCAGATTGTACAGTGCAAGGATTATATGAGAACACACACCAAAAAAGCTGCTTTATTCTGTCCGAATATAGCTTAAAACATACCATCTGCCAAATGAATAATATATATTATGATGATATTCTCAAAAGATATATTTATGAATTACAAATATATGTATATTGAGCAAATCTAAAAACATAAAATACCCTTTTGCATTGACTTTTACTTTTACACTTTTTCATCAACACTACATCTGACCGTTGGAATATCAAGCATACCAATAGCATAAAATATAAAGTCAGAATTAGTCTCAGATTTTGACAGGCATCAGAGGGTAGTTCTGAACCTGCAGTCTCCAGTAGAAGCTTCAAGATAAATGTATAAAAGTATGTACACAATAAGACGTGATTTATCCACCTCACCACTGATCTTTGCTGATTTCTTATTGGATAGATATGGATCTTTCTTTGGTTGAATGTTTTAAGGGTCATGAGCAGTAAATGTTTGGAAGTTATATAATATACTAAATGGAATTTGAAATAATTCTTTTTTCTTGTCCAATATCAGTCTTAACATATATATTTAAAAATTAAAGGTATAAGGTGCAAGGTAAATGATAATCTCCAATATTTTGTCATAAACATCCACTTCCATCATAGTCTCTGCACTTGTGGCTCTGACTCGCACTGGTATTTAGCTCTTTTTCTTCTATTTACATGGTGAAATGATAAAACATGCTTGTGATAAGTACAAAATGGATGTTAATTAAAATGAAGTAAAACTCTATAAATCACCACATTTTAAATAAAACAACTTTAAGACTTCACAAATGCTATCATTATGATACTGTTGTATAAGGTTTGCAAATATATTAGATTTTTACTATATGATTATCTTGGCCTAAAGATTTCATAATAACAGTGTTACAAAAATATGTGCAGAACAACTTAAAAACAAATGCTATCAGGCAAATTCTTTTAAAAATTTCTCTACCTTATTTTTCTTTCCTTTTTTTACTATGTTTTATTTGTTTTTGGTTGAGCATTTACCTTCATATAGGTGTGTAGGAGAGTTGACAGATAGTCTGTAACCATAACTGTACAAAAGAGTACAAAAAGAACTTATTTTGTTTGTTTTTAAATGTTAAATTTTTTCATTTGTTTGGCAAAGTTGCGATACTGCCATCTATTTTTAAAAGGTTAGAAGACAAACAAAGGGAAATGATTTAGATGTGACCATAGTTTAGTATCATTCTCAATAAAAACGCACACAAACTTTGGATTTGGAATTGAAAGGGCACCAGTCTTGTAGATTAAGATATTTCTAATGCAAATTTTGATGAGCCTGTATGAGATTTGTTTTTGTGTAGCTTGTTTATAAGATGCACTTATGGTGGTTAAAGCTCTTCACAGGAATAACAGCCGGGGATAGGTAGGGATTTCCTGTGCAAGCTCTTTAACAGCTTAGGAAGCTTTTCTTAAAACTGCAGCCATCTTCTTTGCAAGAAACAGGGCTGCAGAGCTGAAAATAAATCTATCACCATTTTGGGACATTTACCTTGCGAGCTCCGGTACTTTGGTTAAATTTTGAAACAGAGGACTAAAGGCATGTACTTAATAATTTAAAATTTGAGTTTTTAAATTCCTTTCTCAGTGTGTTATATAACTAGCTCAGTATCAATCACTCCTCTGCTTTGACAGCATAAGATGCATGTCAGTTAGATGTAAACAGAAGATAAATGGACAAAGATAAAAGCAAGAAAAAGTGTGATCCAGGCATTCATGTTTCTCTCAGGATGGGGGGGGGGTCCAGATATTGTTTGAATATCTATTAAAGTATACCACATAAAATGTTGAAAATGTGTGCAAATACTTTGATATAGCACAAGTATTTTTAGACTCAAACAGAACCTAAATTTCAGTGCAACATCTGTTATTCCTCTGTGTGTGTGTATGTGTGTGTGTGTGTGTGTGTGTGTGTGTGTGTGTGTGTGTGTGTGTGGTGGGGATAGGGGTGGCTTTAACGGTAAAACAGGGTGAGAGAGGGGAAAAAAGGGTGAGAGGAGAAAAAATAGTGCCACAGTAAATAACAACAAATGCAGGAAAGATTATGAGCTGCAATGAAACAAATGCACTAGGTAGTAGCTAGGTTAAAACATTTGGTTTTTATTTCATGGAGATTAGGCCATCCCTCAAGGCAAAGTTAGAAGAAACACTGAATCGAAAGTGTCTGGTTTGAGTTCCATGGTATCAGTATTATCAATAAAAGTTAATGTTAGCTGGCATGTTTGCTGTCTAAGCTAGTCTACTTGCATTGCACTTGCCAACTAACAAACTAACTGATGCACTTAATTTTCTTAGTTTAAATTGTCACAAAGTTTCTTATTTTAATAGAATCCCACCTTATGGTATATTTTTAGAAAGCTTTGGAGCCTTAAGCATTACCTCATACAGGTCTGCTCCTTTCTTGCTGGTACTAGTGGACAACACAATGACTTCACATTATTGTATTGTTATAAAGTGTGGGTTCTCTAACCTCTTACATAGATATAGATGATATATTTTCAGTTTGTGCAATATAACATATGTATTTGACTGTCATTGAAAGAAACAGAAAGGTTGTGATTAGAAAGAACATAGGCAAAACAATAAGTATTTAGCCAGGACAAAAGACAATAACACCACATTCACAATAAAAAATGTACACGTATGTGGGCTGATTGCCCCCAAAGATCTTATCCGAGTTTTGCCCTGGAAAAAAGTATGTTTTCACACAGTGTCAAAAGACAAAGTAACACAATCACAAGAAAAACATAAGGACCACAAACAAACAGAAAACAAACAAAAAAACATATCATGATTCATGTATTAGGCTCACGTTACAACAATTCTCTGTCTACTTCTACTGATAGAGGCCATGAGATATGGTTAGAAGCTAAGGAAAAGGCCAGTAAGTGGACCCAAACTGTAAGTTTTTTCTTTGTCAAACTCCTAAAATGCTCTGAAGTTTAGAGATGAATGTTTTATAACAATGGGGAAAATCTAGTGAAGTTTAAATGTATAGCCCACTCATCATGAAGTTGGACAGCGAGTACTGTAGAAGCTGTTAACAGCTGCAGTTGTTACAGGTTTATATTTTTGCAGTCAGTAAAATAATTTAATTTTCTGCAGATAGCCAATGACGTTGTTGAGTGTATGACTGTATGACTGTCCAAAAGTAACAATCTAATCCTCAAATTAGGACATCAACGCTATAATCTCAAAAGACAAACCAAAGGTGTCATGACGATAAAATTCTGTGTAGGCCTACTTCCTTTTCCTCTTGTGTTTCTTTTAATCTGTTTATCAGCAGTGATGCCCTTTTGGTTTGAGAAATGACAGAAGCCATACAGAAATGTCTATTTCTAAAATAACAAAATCATTTAAATGGCAAATTTTGTGTTTTTGAGAAGTTAATTTAAGTTTAATTCAGCTTCAGTTTTTTAATATTTTATGCTAATTCACAACAGTAGATTTAATTAAACATCATTGTTATCATTCATATTTTGAATGCTCATCGTCATCAGTGATTGTACATCTGTTGACATTAAGACCTTGGAAGTTCCGTTAATAAAGCAAAAATTTAGATTAGTAAAATTTGAATTTAGTTCTTTGCACACACAATTGCCCAGATTTTTTGGGTTTTTTTCCCAACCAGCCTACTGCCCTGCCTCCTGGACTCTGAATAGATAAGTCTTCATGCTTATCCTTTTAAAGAAACAAAATTAAAATGAAAAAATGAGAAAATGCCATTTTAGTGTGGTTGATAATAATCATCTTAGCTGAGCTCACATAAAATTAGTGTGTGGGAGACTTTTGTTTTCACGTTTGATCTAAAATTACCCAACCATTTCAAAGTATTAGTGTGATTGGGAAATGCAACTTGAGATATGGGAGTAAGTGAGTAATAAACCCACACTAGACACTGATAGTAGTACTACTATGAGGCATCTGCAACTTTCCACATTGTAATATGGCTGATTACAATATGCAAACAGGAAATATTTCTTTAAACCCACTAACACAGATAGGTTGATGTTAATTTAAAGAAAACCAAGAAAATCAATCATCAAAAATACCTTTTAATGTTTATTGTCATGACTGAAACCCTCTTCACTTTGACCAGACAGATAAGATATGGAAAGCCAGAATAAGAAATGACATTTAGAAGCCAAAAATATGTTGTAAGCTCTCACTTTTTACTGAAGTCCTGTTTCAGTAAATGTGCAGTTGCTTAGCATGTAGATTGGTGTCGATAGTTTATTGTGCATGCTTTCATCCAGCCATAGAGGTGCTGTATGTAACATTTGAGTACCAATTACTATGCATTTCCTCAAAAAATAATTACTTAATGTGTCACACAATGTAAAGAACAGTGATTATATATACAGGTCTCATATGGTCTAGCAGTTAGGATTCATGGTTTCACCCAGGCATCCTGTGTTTAACATTTGTCATGCTGCCATACACAGCCATACTTTTATTGCATTTTTTTTAATTAGGCATGAACCTTGTATTACTTAGTTCACAATACATGTCATCATGTTATAAGCTATCAAGTGAGGCTTTGTAACTCAAGACTGTAACTGGAACTCAAACTGGAACTCAAACCAATGACAAATAACTTGTATAATATTTAAATGGGGAAATTTTCAAATTTACATGTCTTGCAAGGAGTGTGGTACTGCTACTTTTACTTTCGAAAAGAATGTAAATACTCAATCCACCTTTGTCAAAAACAATGTGGTCCAGTCACCCTCTAGGCATAGTGCAGCTGAAAACACCACATCAACTGGAACTTGGGGACAATGAGTGATCAGATCTTAGCATATTTCTGGATAGTGGAGAAGCCTTTTGACAGGCTTTTACAAATATTTTGTATTTTTTCAGCAATGAATGCTTGTCACAGTTAAAACAAAACCTAACATACATGAACTCAATCAGACCTATATATGTACAAAATGTGAGAATGCTTGTAAAGCAAACTATATATCATCTGCTTTTTTTGGAGAATTTGACAGTTTTATGCAACTTTTAGTGCTTAGTAATATATAAGAAGCACTACTCCAGGAAAGATACCATCCAGGAAACTTTGAAGAACTCAAGTTCCAGTGGTTGCAGGGTACATATCACTGTTCTGCAAAAAGTAGAGCAGCTTTATCACCCACTCATTCTGTAGACTGTTGTGGTGGTGCTATCATTGTGCGTGTGTTAGTGCACCTGTGAACATCACAACCTCTCTGTAAGGGTTAGAATTCTGGTACAGGAAATGTTTTGAACCACCAAAGACTTTAATGTGTACATGGCTCCAGTGAATGCTGGATGCTGATTGGCTAGAGAGTGTGCATTATTTTCAGATAACTGCACAGCTCTGATATTGTGTTCTGACTTATTTCCATGTCTGAAAGACAATAGCTACATATCTAGAAGTAGTGAAACAATAAAAATGCCTTGGCACAGTTGCGTTGTTGAAAAAATTGAAAAAATATTGACAAAACAAAAACCTAAGAGTAAAGCATATTCAAAAGACAGTACACCCACTGAAGAAAACATTATTTATTATCAATAATTTGACATAATAATCAGTCTTTGAAGCTAGTGAATTCATGCTCTTAAATAGAAACAAATGGGAAAAACTGATTAATTTGTGAATTGTATTAAAAAGTTGTGCAAACATTAATAAACACTGTATTTCTCTGTAATCAAATGATTTATTAAGTCCAATAATTAATGTGCACAGAGTAATGGAGTGTAATGTGGGACAATCATTTCCATTTGAACATGATTATAAAATAATACGCTACCATGCTAGATACAAAGAAGGCTATATCAATTAATTAGGTGTGTATTTCCACCAGGCCTAGACTAAAGATAGTTGAGGCTTTGTTGATTTTTTCTTTTCTGTTTTCAGTTTTTTGTTTGTGAAATGCATTAAGACACACAGCAATATATGTGCAGCAAACTCATAGCCAAAGCCTGACAGCATTTAACTTCCAATGCTGCATCAAAGCTGTGTAAAAAGGATTTTTAAGGATAGCACAAATGAAATGAATGTGAATGATTAACAATACTTATATTCAGGAATGTAGTCAATATTTGCTGAAATGTTGGTACCAAAACACAGCTTCTAGCCCACTGGTAACAGGCTGCAGGGCACTCCTAACCTGAATGACTGCTCTAGATACAACATCTTCGAATCCTACTGCTACACTAACATAAAACAGAGTGTTAGAGGCAGATTTTATAGTCTGTTAGAAACAAGTGCCTTTGTTTAAAAATGCTGTTTGTCATATAAATTTGAGCAGAGTTACAGTGACATACCCCAGGTTGACCTTTTAATGAATACTGCTACATTTGATATCCTTTTAAAGTTGTCCTTATTCTCTTTGTTCAGTATTTAATATTAATTAAGCGACCACTTTCTCATAAGGAACCTTTTAGAAAGAATTTTCAAGTTGTAACTAATGGTTTTGGGAATTTATTTTGAGCCTCATGAGTCACTGATTTTTGAAAAGAGCTATGGCCAGTTACACTTTTGATCTCTTATTGGTAGTAAATAGATCCACACAATGTGGACCAAAATCAGTTTATCAAAATCTTATTTATGCTAATTATTCAGATATACTTGATGAATAAAACAATAAAACAGAAGTGCAGACTATTAAAAGTGGCTTTTTTATTTATATAATAAGGTTTTAATATTTTTTTATCCAACTAATAGGTGCAGAAATAATAGTGAGCTTGACACACATTTCACAGAACAAACTATCAAAAGAAAAAAACACTTCTAAACACAAAATAAAGAAATTAAAATAAGAAAACATGATATCTAAAAAAAAACATCTGTAAAACTATTTACCTAAAAGCAGATGTATTGTAAAAACTTTCATTTTCTTAACTGTTAGTTCATGAAAATTGAAAATAAGATAGAATAAACTTGTCAGGGGAAATTTGTCTTGGGCAAAGGCCTGATATGCAGCCATGGCTGGACATACATGACACATGACTGACAGGAAAACAGTATGCACTGGAATAGCTGATAACAAGATATAAAGACAATTACAACAAGACAAGGTGCCTGTACTTTAGAAAATCAACTCCTCAGCATAATTTCACAATAAGGCACCACCACAATAAGATACTACTGTTTGTTGAGTAGTGCTATGGATGTTGGATGGAAGAGGGGCTTAAAGAGATAGGTCACCTTAAATTGAAATTTTACACAATTTCCACTCACCACCATGTCGATATATGCTCTGGTGATATTTTCTAATCCACATAGCCCTTCCTGAGCTTCACCAAAGGAAAGAATTCCATGCCATGCCAATACGATTGAAGCCTAAGGCAGTGCTTCTCAATTGTTTTCTGTTTAGCCCCCGCTAGGAAGAAAAAAACATTTTGCGCCCCCCACCCTCCGCCACGACTATAAATAGTATCATTTGTCTATAAAATTGTTACAAGTATGCAGAAAATTCTTGCTTTCGCTTTTCACCTTTGTTTCATGCTCCACAACTAATTCAAAACGCGATCTATTAGACAAGTCTTTGGAGCTCATCTATTTTCCATCATTTATCATTTTTCATCTTTAAAAGCAAGAATGAATAAATTTTAACCCCTCATGACTTTTGCAAACAGTGATCACCAAAGACACAGCAGTGTGAAAGCACCACTGCCAACTACTGTAGCAGATGTGCAATTACACTTTATTCTGGTACAGCAATGAAAAAGCAAATGGTAGTTTCGCCGTGCATGTTTCCCGGGGTCACACGCGCCCCCCCTGGCATTTCACCACGCCCCCCCAGGGGGGCGCGCCCCACTATTTGAGGAGCACTGGCCTAAGGTGACCACAGATTCAAGCAGAAAAAAACATTAGAAGACAAACATAACATGCCTCCATACTGCTTGTGTGGTGTCATCCAGGTGTCTGGGGTACTTGACAGTTCAATTTGACTCATCAAAAGAGCAACGTTTACACTGTGTTTTTAGCCAAAATATCCACTGTAGCCTCCTAGACTGCATTCATG
The DNA here is from genome assembly GCA_029814765.1 of Acanthurus leucopareius. NCBI lineage: Eukaryota > Metazoa > Chordata > Actinopteri > Acanthuriformes > Acanthuridae > Acanthurus > Acanthurus leucopareius. The sequence goes on from JAQMCX010000002.1 coordinate 567,385, forward strand.
TTAAGCATGCACAGAGTTTAAAATCTCTTGCGAGACACAAAAAACACACCCTTGTGTTGTGTTCTGGCTGATCTTGTGTCTCGCAAGACATTTTGAACTACGTGCACACTAACAAAAACGTGACTCCTGGAAGGCTTCAGTGGTTATTCTGGATAAATACACAGTGTGAATGTCGGCATTTCAAGTAAAATTGGACTATTGGTCTATTCTGGACACATGAATGACACCACTTGTTTTCTTTTTCCTTTTTTATTCTGTCACCTTGGGCTTTCATTGTACTTTCATTGCATGGAATTCTTTCCCTCTGTGAAATTCCAGAAGGGCCATGTGAGTTAGAAAATGTCACCTGAGCCTCTGTTGACATAGCGGTAAGTGGAAATTTTGGGAAATTTCAATTTTGGGTGAACTATCCCTTAAAATCAGTTACTTTTACATCAAATGCTCTTATGATACTTTCCATTATATATCTGCTATTCTAACTGTAATCTCTTAAAGCAGTGAAACATATTTGGACTTTTGTTTTTTTTTTTCTTTCAGACATGGTAAATTAAAAGAAACTTTGAACACAGTCTCTCTGTTAAGACAGTGTTGTCTCACCTGTCTCGCAGAAATGCCAGAGACATCCAGTGAGAGTGTGAAATTTGGGCAGCACAGAGCTCAACCACAATGTGACAAAATGATCAAAGAGTTGGAGGATACACGCCCTCCTCCTCCTCCTCCTCCCCCATCTCGACCTCCATCTCCTCCTCCTCCTCAGGACGTGGTGTCACCATCTGCCTCAGGAAGTCAGGTATGCAACAAATGACATCATACAACCAGCTGGAACTAGCTTGAACAAACCTAACCACTTTCAGTAGTAATATCCTGGGTTGAAGGCAGAGGTATTAAGTATCAAAATATCAGTCTCTAAGTACTAATTCAGGTAGAATGGTACATTTAACTGTATTATATTCATATAATAACAATTGTTAATTTTTTTTATTTAAAATTAGTAATTTATTACAAATCTATGCAACACTTCAGTGTTATGTCTAATTGCTTTCGGGTAGTTTAATTGAAAAAGGTGGATTTTAATAGATTATTATCATGTTTTGAACTGTAGAAAAATATTTTTAATTACTATCTTCCCTTTTATACTTAATAAATATATATCCTAAGTTACATTTTTCCTAGCAAGTCATTCAAGCTGTTAGTGTAATTACACGATTGTGAGTTTCCACTACAATTTGTTTTAAAAATATGCTGAAATTAGCTCTTATCTCTAAAGACAGAAAAAGCCTGCTATAGAATTAAGATAATAACACTTGATTTTAGAACACTATTGAAACAAATTTGTTGTGTTGTAACAATAAAATCATAACACTGACAAAGTTTTGCATTTTTGTATGTGTGTGTTGGAGGACTTGGCTTGGCATCAGTCATGCCTGTTCCTCAAGAGGAACACTGAAGTACCTTGACAACAAAGACAAAAATAAAAATATTAAAGTTGTACATATATTCTGAACTGTGTTGCTACAAATCCCCCTCCAAACTTAAGTTTAAGTCTTACTTAGTTTTTTTATCTTTTGCTTGGACTTACTTTCAGTCCTTTGTAATTTTCACCATTTTGTTAATGAAATTTATTCACAAATATGCTGAAACTGGTGGCCATAGCCCTAGCAATTTTTGGAGGATTGATTGTTGTGATGATAAAATTTAATGATTGCACACCTTCTCCATACTGAAGATGCATTGGTTAGATTATAACAAACAATATGCAGCAAGTTTATGTAGTCTGAGGAGCTTAAGAAAGCACAATTAAGGATCAATATACAAAATTGTTGCTGCATCCTCCCCAATGACTTTTTAAAAAATATTTTTATCTTCATTTTAATTTGTCACATTATTCACATATATGGTTAACAGTGGTGTTTGTTCTTTTCAGTGTTGGAGCAGTATAGACAGCATTAGGCAGAAGCAGCAGAGACCATCAGTCCTGCGTCAAGTTTTCAAAACAACTTTGAGACAACAACATGGTATGCACTTAAGAGTCCTCAGTTCTATACAAGCAATATCACTATTCTATATGACATTCACTTTGTGACATTTATAGGTACGTTTCATTTAGTTATTTTTTCTAGAATGCACACTTAGTTCCAGGGCCAGCCCTTCCAATAGGCAGTATAGGCAAATGCTAAGGGCGCCGGGCTTCCAGGGGGCGCCAAAAAATCGGAAAAAACGAAATTAAAACTAGTTAGTTGCATAAATGGCAAAAGCTCAGACTCAAGCGTCATTCTTACATGCCGTTGCTGCTGGGCGTGCCGCGTATGCTGGCTGTCAAAATCTGCCATATGCTGTCAATGAGACACTTCTGAAGAAGGTGAGAGATCTCACCAAAACTGTGAAGGTAAAAATCAACATCTTTATGTAGGAGTTTTAAGTTCTTTTTTAAGTTGGGTAGGACCGGCTCTGCTTAGTTCATTTAAGTATACAACTTGGCTGGCATTCTAGTGCTGGCGTTTAATGTTATTTCAGTTTTAAAAGAAATATTTTATTGAATAAGGATTTTATGATTACTCTCTACCTTTCAAACCCTGCACAAGACTATTCACAGTGGTAGCATTTTGTTGCGTTTATTTACAACACATCAAAAGTCAACTCAAATTTCATTTTCCTGTGCTTCCAGAAGACACTGCAATGGCCTCCATTTGCAAGAAGGAGGCGAATGCAGGCCGTCACCCTCAGTCCTTTTTACAACAAACTGGCTCCTCTTCCACTGAAAGCCATCACTTGTTCCTTCCATTGAGCAGAGATGGTCCAGCACAGAGCGTCATTGAGGCCAGGCTTCATGATGGGTAAAGTTCTCACATTTTTCACTGAATAAGAAATGATGCTATTGACTTAGTGCATCATTTTTTCCTCCTTCCTCCCACAGCTCAAACATATGCAGGTTGGGTAAACTGGCAACTTTTAATTGTCTGTAGTGTGAATGTGAGTGTGAATTGATGTTTTTCCCTGAGTCAGCCCTGTGATGAACTGATGACATATCCAAAGAGTGCCCCACCACTTGCCCAGTTTCATCTAAGGTCGGCCCAAACTGATTCTATTATAACTCTAATATCTCATTGTTCACATTACTGATTTTTTGGACTTTTGGTTAAAGACAGGATGCAAACAGCAACCTCCTTTGTCAAATTCAGACACTTGGGTGATCTACCAAGAGATCACTAGTTACTTCTTAAGATGTCACTTGGCTCTATAATGTCACACTGCTTCACACTTTGCTCTTGATGAGAACAATATTTTCACAGCGAAAGCTTGCCCATTAAACAAACAAAAATCACCCATCAGTTAAAATCAAATAAAACTAAAAAGCCTATCAAAATATGCCCAGAGTAAATTTAAGCTGTCATTCAATTATTTGAAGAATGTGCATGGTCTTTGTTTCTTTAAGATAAAATTTTTACTTTTATTCTCCAGCAATCAGAATATCTATGCAAGTACTCCTAGTGGTAAGAATTTATGTTTAAACACTGAATATGTGTGCATGACTTGATTTTGGCTGAAAAAGCTTTTGTGTTAGCCTGCTGTACTAACTATTTATTAAAACGTCTGAAACAGTTGGAAAACCCGGCGCAAAGCCAGTGTGCCAGCAGAGCAGGTGGCATTGCTATCTTATATCCGGCGCAAATATCATTTTTGCCACTTGTGTAAGATAGCAAATCCACTTGCACCGAGTCTGTGTGCCCAGGGGTGGAAGGTATAAAAGTGAAGGCAGAATGAAGGTGTATTTGCTATTTTGTACCTGGTGCACTGAAGTAAACTGCACCTTGTTTTAGACAAGCTAAAACCTGGTCTAAATGCAAGGCACAGCAAGATATGGCGCAGCTGGCCAACGTGCTCACAAACATTTCCACAATAACACACACTGTTCCTTTCTGTTTTTCCCACTCATTAGTGCAAAATATTTAAGGGTCCTTGAGACATATTAAGTAAAGTTAGAAGAGTATCCTTTTAAAATATTTTCAATCACAAAGTTTAAATTCTGAAGTAAACAGCAGTATGGGGGTGTGTGTATCATGCACACACAAACCTTTTGTTTATTTGAGGGTTTTCCCCCCTCATGTTATTAACAAATTTGGAGTTACTGTTATCGTAATGCCAAACTAATCTCAATGGACAGGATGGGATCACATCTGTCAGATTGTTTTTAACAGGTCAGTCGCCGACAGCTAGAGCAGTTTCAGTGTTTGTGTCAGTGTATTTATTGGATCCAGAAAAACAAGGATTAAACATTTCTTATCTATAACATGCACTCCGAGCTAAGAGATCTGTCTCCTCACCGGTGAATAACCTTTCTTTGTTTGAATTCAATATCAAAAAGTGGCTGAAAGAAAAACAGTTCTGCAAACATATGTATTCCATCCACAAAATGAATTAAATTTTTAGGTATGTGTGTGTGTGTGTGTGTGTGTGTGTGTGTGTGTGTGAGAGAGTGTGTGTATGTGTGCGCGCGCGCACGCGCACGCGCGCGCATGTCGGTGTGGGTGTGTGCGTATGTTTGTGTGGGTTCATGCTGTTGCACATGTGTGGCAGTGATATCTGTATGTGATTGTTTTTTTCCTGTGGAATAGTCTTTTAAAGGCCTAAGTAGTTGGGCATACAGTTCAGCCAATCAAATTCAGTTACGCAAGCGTCTGCCCAGCAACAGTGAGTGACTGGTAACTACAGTGATTAGTAGCGCCTGCAGTTCAGTGAAGAGACATACCCAGGTGCTCAGAAAATAATTATGCTGAACAACTTCCTCTTAATAACAGACTGTACATCCCACAGGAAAAATGAAGACAGTGGGAGGCATAAGAGATGATGCTGTATGAGTACAGTGTGAAATATGTGGTCACAGGAGTAATGGAAAGAATTGGGGCTGTCTGCTTTTCTCCAGAGGTTTTGGGTTAGAAACAACATGTGAAGCATTGGAGGAGCAGGATGGGGCTCTGGTAATTCCTGACCCCAGGGTGCCAAGAGTGTACATGTTTAATCCCAAAGTTATATCTGTGCTACTAGCACAAGTTTTCCTATGATACGGTCAAAAAATTTTGCATGTGGAATGAAATATGCATTTTTGGGGATGAATTTTTTAAGACAAGCTTTCATTGCTGGCCCCACTCTGATGATGGTGCCACTCACTCTGTATAATAACAAAAAGAAGACTAGAAGATTTCAGGGAAATTAGGAAGGTACTGCTGCTAAGCCCACAGACAAGGATGTTACCACAATTTTGTCCTCACAAAGATGGACACTTTTGTCTATACAAATACATACACAGACACGCATGGCTAAACGCTTAATCTAACCAGAAAACCAAATTCTCTGCTGAAAATGCAGTGTAAATGACCCTGTAGGGCAGCTGGACAATTGAGACTTAAATTCTAAAATCTTACAGGTCCACCTTGAAAACTCCAACTGGATTCATTTGTGTCCAGTCAGAATATGACCAATCCAATCAGCATCCTTTGCAGAGAAGGAGGGCATGGTTTAGTTTTGATGAAAGCGAGAAACAGCTGTAAGCTTGTAAACAATGCCGGCTGCCAAAGAAGTTATCATGGATGCTGCAATATCAGGGGTTTTATCAGAACTGGACAACATTTCCTCGTTGAAAGAAGAGCAAAGAATGGTATGGAAGGCTTTTCTTGATGGAAAGGATGTTTCGTTATGGTCCCGTTTGTCCGATCAACTTTCAGCTTTTTCTTTTACAATTAAAAAAAAATCAGTTGGCTGTTTGCATGGTTCCATTTTTCCTTTGAGACAAGGTTTATACTACCCTTGTACAACAGCATTAAATGTCTTTCGGCTTTCAGCCAGTTTATTCTGATTGAGGTTTTTATATGTAGCTTTTTTATTCTGTTTGGGCTTTTAAGCCAATAATAATCAAAATACTAGGCTCCATGTAAACCCAGCTAATGTGAATGCTGAGAACTGAGAATGAGTGCTGAAAATACAGGGATGCAAACTAAAAGTACTGAGGGTAGAAAGGGCAGAAATCAGAAAACCTAGGAAATGAATGGTTTCAAAAGAGAGAAAAAAAGGCATAAGAATACTTAAAGAGCTGAACATTTTAAAATTTGAAGGATTTCTGTAAGATTAAAACATGAGGAAGCTGTGGAACTCCATCCTCAAAAATGACTGACAGATAAAGAAAAAAAAAGTGAGAAGAAGGAGCAGAATAAAGACAAATGAGTAAGGAATGATTTAAGGAAGAAGAAAAAGGACACATTCAAAAGGTTAAAAAGGCAGAAAAGTAGTACAAATTTGGATAAAAATGTTAAACAAAGAAAAATACGAGTGTGACTGTCCCCAAAGAGCTGATCATTTGATACTTGAACATTTTTATATAGGAAAAAGTATAAAGAAATTGTGGAACTTTTATGGCTAAAAATTACTGAAAGCTAAAGAAAACATAGCCACAGAAGAAGGTGCAGAAAGAAGAGAAATAAATAAAACTAATAAGAGGAAGAAGTATTTCGAGAGGTAAAGGAGCCTGTCCTCCAACAAAAAACAAAGGGTCATTTTTCAAGCAGCTTTTTACCATCCCCTATTTACATTTGAATGTAGAGCGACCTTTAGCAACTGTGTAATTAACGACAATGTGATTTTGTGGACTGTGATTATATGAACTACAATTCTTTCTCCTGATCATGAGCTGTAATAGCCCACAAAAGTTCTTAAGCTACAATTCAGGGATGGACTTGATATTTCGCTAATTTTGACAATCTAACCAGTAACAACACTTTAGTTTAGACTTTAAGGACTCAGACTGCTGTTACTTTATGTGTAGTTGGTTTAGAATCATACTTCTATACTTTTATACTTTATGATCAGACGTTTTAGCTATGAAACTTATGCGAAACACTACAGCAACTCCTAAGCCACTGACGTTGATGACGACATGTGAAATCAACATAGTTATGCTATTTGCTCAGAGATCCTTTGGCCACATCAGATCTTGTCAGTAAACTCGCAAAAATGTGAATATTGTGATCATTTTGACCTGTCAGTTTTTTAAAAATAATTATTTCACCTCTATAATTTTCTTTTTCAGAAAAAATATAGACTTTAATTGTACACCTTTCTAAACATTCTATGGATGTTTTTTTTTCAAATATCTGTTTTCATGCAACTGTTGTCTGTATGACCTTTAAAAAAAGCATAAAACTTAAATTGCTATAATTTGAAAAATAAAAAGGATTTTTAAAAAGTTGAATACACAGTAAATAGTTCTTGCTCCCAGCGCAAGAGCAAGGCACAAGTGCAGGGGTTTTACTTTATCCAGGGGAGTGTCATGTTCAAGTTTTGCGGTCTTGCTCCAGGAGCAGCAGAGGTATCCTGCTCCTCACTGCCCTCTGTGCCACTGGCACATAACGGATAGTCCTGTCAGCTGTTTACAATCCCTTGACAGGGACAAAGCTCAATAAATGTACAGTGTCAGACAGCTTTCAGCACATTTTCACCTTCAGCTAAATTGTTTAAAAAGCAAACATGTCCATACCTTGTCATATCCTTTTCTACCACACATTTTTACTTGCACAGACAAACATGCGCACAGACACGCATGCACACATTGCAGGCACAGACACGCATGCACACACACAACACAACTAGTGCTTGTGTACCAGTGCTTTCACTTACATTATAGTGGCAATATGGTGGGAGTAGCACTCAAAATTTCTGTGTGAAATTTTTCCATTGTATTACATTTTGTGAACCATTGACAGCCCACTTTGAGATAAACTGTACTGTTTTTGCTTCAGGAGGTAAAACATAGCTATTTTTCACAAGACAAACGGCTTTTGATTTTTTGCCTAGCTCTCTCTACAAAGGTCTTCCAATGTCCACTGTATAATTCTGAGAGAACTTTTATTTACTTCCCCTGCTAATGATATCACTGAGACATTTCTGTTCCCTCCAGCAACCCTGAGAGGACCAGTGCTTTGTTTGTGAGTGGCCTCTGCCGCTGGCCTGGCTGTGATGCGGTGTTTGAAGATTTTCCTAGTTTCTTAAAGTAAGTAGACTGCTGAATACTAAATTTGTTGAGTTTCTTGTCATTAGTTAGTTGTGCCATTCTTTGGTCATTTGATCATTTTGGTTATTTTAATGCAGGCTAAAATAATGAGAGAAAATACAAACAGAAAAGTGTGGAATAACTGTAAACCACACATTTATTTCCAATTGCAAAGACAGCTGACTGAACAGAAAAGGCACTAGGATTAATCACTGTTACACTGGAAGTGCTGTTAGCATGATCTTGAGCAGACTAACTGCACTACAGTCTTCCACAGCCTACCACCATCTTTATTTAAACTTGTGCGCCCCTGCTTTAAGCAACTAAAGTCTGTTAAATTGATGTCATCACTCTGTTAGGTGTACCTGAGGATTCTGATGATGAGAAATCTGTTTTTTTTTTCTGATTATTTAAAAGAATGATAATGACCGAACCATCTTAGACAACATGATCTCCGAATACGGCAATGTTCAAGAGACAGCCCAAGTAGTGGTTCAAAAGTGAATTGGGATTGATGAGGGAGGCCTTTTTAAGCTAGGGTTACATAACAGTCTATGCTCATGCTAGATATCAATTGAGTGACTTCTAGACTTAATATGCAGCAGAAAAAATATATGACGAATAAATTATGTAAGGGACAATACCCAAGGTGGTGTACATGATCAGAAATTAATGGACTTCATGGAGACCATTAATTCCTGATTACGAACACCTTAAAGGGCATTATCCCACCCAAGTAGTAAGTTTTACTTCAGCCAAAACGCCTTTTCTTTGGTAGCACCTAAGGGTTTGACTGATACCTTGAACAGGTCATATTTAATTGAGCTCTAATGTAATGGAACCAATATCGACTACTTCAGTGCATGTGACTGTGATTTAACATGACTTGGCAATGGGAGGTATTAAAAAGTCCACTCAGTTCACTGACTTTGACCTTTGTGAGTGGAATGTATTTTGGCAATACTTGCTTCATATTGGAACATACATAATCTTCTGTGAGGATCTCATGCTGCATAATTTACTCACAACACACTCGTAACACCTCCATTGACTGCATTTGCTTTGATCTAAGGTCTTCTTAAAAGATGCTGCTATAAAAATTTATGTGTTTTGAAGTTGGGATATTAACAGGCATGGTGGTAAGATCTGCTGGATTTTTCTCTGTAGAAATGTAAAGCCACTGCTCAGAATCTAGAGGTTTACAGATCCACGTCACTAAGTTGGCACTAGAGATAGACCGATATGGTTTTTTCAGGGCTGATACCGATTATTAGTAGTCAAGGAGGCCAATGACCGATATTTGGAGCTCATATTCATTTGCAGTAAAAGTGAAAATATTGGCGTCAATATTTGAATAATACAAACTCCAACACTTAGCTTCGTTTAAATACCTTTAAGCATATGTTTATTAAACAGCTTTTTAGATTTGAAACATTTTAAAGGTTTTTTTTATCTTAGACAATAGACATCTTTGTTTTTATGGGGGGCCCCCCCCCCCCACCCCCCCCGGCGGGGGGGGGGGGGGGGGGGGGGGGAAAAGAAAAGGAAACACGAA
>JAQMCX010000002.1:582986-598245 GCA_029814765.1 Acanthurus leucopareius
CCTCAAAATATTCAAAGATAAACATCAAAAAAATATATATATTTTTAAGACACATATATATATATATATATATATATATATATATATATATATATATATATATATATATATATCTATATATATATATATAGCGCTATTAACACGCCATTAACGCGCTATTAACTCAGGACACTAATGCGATTAATCGCGATTAGAAATTAAAAAATTTTAATCGACTGACAGCCCTAGGTTACACTGGTTACATTTAAGCTTCTTTAACGATAAATAACAGTGATTAGAGACAAAATTTATCTCCTCGTGCCAGCTTCTGATATTGAGTTGTCCTCAAATAAAGAAACCTAAGAGACAGCTGTGAAATAATATGTATATATAAGTATATACACACGTAGTTTTATATACATATATATATTTTCTCCCATTAACCTTTGTTACTTAACTGCAATGATTTCTTCATCTAAACCATTCCTGTCTTCCAGATCCAATCTTTTTGTTATTACTTCTCTACTAGATTTGATTAAAATGTCTTTGTCAATAGGGTGTTTACCCAAGCCCTTTGAAGCAACTGTAATGAAACCCCTTCTTAAACAGCTAACTCTCCATCCTCAAGGTTTTAATTAATTATGGAAGTGGATGTAATGAATCAGTCAAGCCACTGGAGAAAAGGTCTCGCACTTCTGTTCCTGCTGCAGCACTACACTTATGGTCAGTGCATTAAGTCTGCCCACCATCTGCTCTTGAGAAGCCATGGCAATGCAGGCAGCTTAGTTGCGGAAAGCTCAGCTTCTGTGACATAGGAGGGAGTTTATTTTGTATTTTGTGTTATTTTCAGGTTTGTTTTTTACTTGCCCAAATGGTCACTACATTTCCTGCCCACAGCCCCACAGTTATTTTGCCTTTAAAAAATCAGTGCTGTGGAACAAAGGATACAGTTACATCCAGCTGCAGATCTCTCTGGTCAGATGCTACTGACTCCACCTTTAAGGATGAATTCTCTATACATAGCTACAGAGTTCCATAAGGTTCAGTGCTTGGGCTAATACCTTCCATGTCATATATGCTTCCCTTAGGCAATATTACAAAAAACCAATAATTTCCATCATGAATTTTCACTGTTATGGAGATGATACCCAGATATATTTATTAGTAAAGCCAGATGAAACCAATCAGTTAACTACACTTGAAGCATGTCTGAAGGATGTTAATACCTTGATGATCAGCAGTTTTCTACAACTAAACTCAAACAAGTTGTAGTGTGTGCTCTATATAACACTGCGACACATTATCTAATGATAAAGCTACTCTAGATGGTTTTGCTGTAGCCTCCAGCTCAAAGAAATCTTGGGGTTAACTCTGATTAGGATATGTCCTTTAATCTGCCTTTTGAATACATTTAAAGAACTGCCCTTTTTAACCTACATAACATTGTAAAAATCAAGCACATCCTGTCTCAAATAGATGAAGGAAAACTAGTTTATGCATTTGTTACTGCCAGGCTGAAATACTGTTATTCATATTCTCAGGCTGACCCAATAAGTTTTTGAGGAGTCTTCAGCTGATCCAGAATGCTGTGGCATGTGTACTCACAAGAACTGAAATGAGAGATCTAATTTCTTCCATATTAGCTTCTACACACTGGCTACCTGTCATTGTTCCCCTGGTCTGGAGAGATTCCCACATAAGTTTTCTGTTGTAATGGTTACTACCTTGTATATTCCACTGGACACTAATGTTAACACAAATATTACAAAAGCAGTAAGTAATCAACCGAACACAGTTTAACTTTGGTTAGTACCATACTAATTCTGATCACATTCTGACCACATGTCCTCACTCTTAATACCAGCATCTAACACCCCCCCCCCCCCACCCCCACCCCACCCCCCCACCCCCCCCCCCGAACATTTTTAACACCGGGATACTACTACAACTGTACTCAGTTACATTAAGAACTGTACCAGCATCACCTTACACAAGTGCCTCCAGGTGTATCCTAACCTGAAGCCATCGATGAAGCTTAGATCCTGCTGAGAAACATAGGCGGTTGGGACATGGTATAACGTTGCCAGAGCGAACCTCAAAAGAGGCATGGAAGAAGCCAAGACAGCTCACGAGGAAGATTGAAGACCACCTCTGCACCAACAACACACCCAGGTATGGCATAGAGAAATGAGTCTGAAATTACCTCTTGCAAGTTAGGATGACTGCATACAGAGAATGAGGTCCAGAGGCTGTTGACGTGGTGCACATAGAACCTGGTCCTGAACACCTACCAAAACCAAAGAGCTGAGCATCGACTTCAGAAGGAAACAATCTGCTTTGCATCCCATCCACATCAGACCAATATTATGCTATTTTTTCTTTTTTAACATCACCTTAAACCTCCTTGCAGGCACTGGAATTGGGCAGCTGAACCCAATGCTTTTTAAAGCATTATTGGCCAGGTGTGTGAAATTCTCTCAAGTATTTTTTTTTTTTATCCTCCACAACTACTTCTGACATTTTTTATATGACAGCAGACTCTGATGGTATGAATGTCTTCAAGATCCAAAAATGCTCTTGATATGATAATTGAAAGAAAGACTTTTAGATTGATTTTCCTTTTCTTTTGTGCTCATGTTCAATAATTTCTTAGCCAGCAACATATCTGTCTTGCCAACATTTTTTAAATAGAGAAAACTGTAGTTGCTGGGAGCAGCAGGCATGTAAACAGATAGACCCCAGGTGGCACCTGTAGCACCTGCCCTTCTACCCCCTACATAAGAGCCTTTCTGGTTAGCGTCTTTTTCCATATTATAGTTTTTAATTTTTGCCCATAGAGGCATCAGTAGTCAATTAAATGTGCTCTGATGTCTGACAACTGCATTTTGAGGTCCAATAAATTTGGTGCAATCAGCACACGAGCCCCTGCCCCTCCCTCTCCTGCCTCACTTCACACAGTGCTTAAATGGAGCAGCTACCGCATCCAGTCTCCAACCTTTCAAATGGTGACAGCCAGCCAGGTAACTTTTAGTTTGCCTGACACCTCAGCATTGTTTGTCACTGTTGTGATATTAGACCACTATTAAATTGCCTCAACATCCCAATACACTTAGCCAACCCTCAGTAACCGCCCACCATTAAGTGTAATAGCTTAACAACACTTAGCAAGTAAGCTAGTCTGTAATAAAATAATAGCCGGTCATTGACAAGTCGCCTATGCACAATAGTTGGTCCCTTTGTCAGCCAGACAGTCAAACTAATGAATATGCAACACATGATTAAAAGTATATGCAACAGGTGTTAAAAGGTGATAAGTGTTAATCAGAGAGCAGGTTCTTTCATATGGTTATATTAGATCATCATTATTTGACTGAGTCTGAAGTGATTTCAGTACCCATATTTAAAATTTTATCTGGGGCATACAGACGAATATAAATGTGAAAAATTTATTTACTTAATAAATTATTGAATTATCTATTGAGAAAACAAATAAATAACTCCATGAGTGTATAGATTTTAAAATAAAATGAAACAAAATTATATGCCAAGTAGGTACAGTAAAACGTGCTAATTCATGTAACTTTACATTTTTTAAACATTTGAGAGTCCCCTTTTCTTTTTGCTTGAGCACCTGCCCCCTAAAATGTCTTTGCACATCACTGAGGAGCAGTAAACATTAGAATCATTAAATTTATTTATGACTATCAAAATGTTTGTAGAAGTTATTTTTGTAACTCAGCTTACATCCCAGCTATTTCATTTATACTTTTGTACTATTTTTTCCAGTTGACATTTTTCATAATTCTAGCTAGGTAGCTTTAGGTAGCTAGGTAGCTGTATGATGACACCCATATTCTTATATTCTTGCCTGAGAACTTTTACTAGTCAGCTCTTTCTTCACTGGGAGAACCAGTATCTATTTTCATCACTTAACAAATCAAAGACATGTGATTCAGTGGTGTAGAAGCAATCCACATAGTACTCAGATGCCTATTCCTTTGAGATAAATTAATCAAGATGGCAGTAATGTCATGAAATAGACTTTTAGGATACCAGAAAGCTGGCTAGCCATCCTGCGTAGGGTGAGTGCAGGAGAGCGGCTGCCGAGGGTCTTGACCGACGACAATGCTGGTCTTCCACTTTCCCGCAGCGGATTCTTGATTGTAAAGTTGTTCTCATATTTCTCCAGCGGGTCATCCAGAGAGTCCACTAGGCCGTTCTCCCATAGCTTATAAAGCATCAGTGTGGGGAAGATCTTAGAAAGACTTGCAATTCTGCAATCAAAGTGATTAAAAGTCAATGCAATATGAGTATTCCAATAGACTAAATAAATTCATCTTGGCACAAAGGTCCAGTGTGCAAGATTTAGTGGGATCTATTGGAAGAAACTGAATATAATATTCCTAAGTATGTTTTAATTAGGATAAAATGAAAATGGTCTTTTCATTACCTTGGAAAGAGCTTTGTATATCTACAGAGGGAATCAAGGGAGTCTGTCCTGTTGCACCGCCATTTTATAAACAGTACCTTGGGTTTATAAACCAAACACTGGCTCTATAGAGAGAGCTTTCCATATTCATTGAAAATTTCATGGAAACTGTAGTTTATCCTCCATGGAAGGGAAGGATGAATGGAGGGATGTTCAATAAGATATAATCATCAATTTCCACTCTTTATGCTACTAAAACCTACACACTGAACCATTAACAATACATGCGTGTATGTTAAAGTAGCTTGTATGACACTGCACAAAAAAAAAAATAATTAAGAATTGAATTTTTTTTTAATTGATTTTACTGTTCAGATTTGTGCACCTAATGCAAAGAACGTCAAATTCAACCCTCACCCCTAATTCCAGGAGCTAACTGAAACAGGACCAGGTGTTGCAACAATCACTTCAGATTTGTGCATCCATGGGCCCGTCTCCACCTGGTTTTTCAATCTGTCCTGAGTGATCCAATTCACAAGTGGACACTGTTAAGTACAGGTGGGAATGCACCCAAGACGCATTAAGGATGCATTTGAGATCGGATTACTGAAACCACGTTCAGAGGTGGTCTGAGCCGCATGTGGCCACAATCTTTTAGCAGTGGGAACAGCAACATCCGTCCTGGGCCACACTGAAGGACTGCCCACTCAACTGAGGTCTTCTGTATAAGCAGAAATAGTCCTTGCGCAACAACGGGATCATAAAAGACTAGACTAGCGGCAGCCATCACAACCGATAACAACCCTGTAAATGAATTCTGAAAAGACCATAGAGACTACCTAAAGCATCATTGTCAACTGAGTTTTGGTTTGCACACTAAGTAACTTACACTTTCAATATTGTACAGACAGGAAGAGCATTCTTCTTTGTTTTTCCAGTTGACTAGATGGGTTTGGTGCATTGCTGCCTCCCGCAGGTAAAGAAAAGATTCTTTGGAGACGCATGTTGATATCAGGTGGGAACACGCAATTAGCACCATCCACTTGTGATTGGATCACTGAGGACGGATTGAAAAACCAGGTGGAAATGGGCTCGGTATAGGACAAGTGTCAACCCATTTGCAAATGCAAATGAGGTCTCTGTATTTCCTCATGGCATGGTTGTTTACATTTGCTTGCTATCAGTCAGTCAGCTAATAGGCTTCACTTTTTCATCTTAAAATTGAGTCCCTGCTTTTCTGGCAGCTGGGACTGGGACTATGTATTTTTATACAGCCTCCAAAGGCCCCCTGAACCATTTTTTGTTCAGGTTGAGCTGCTTGTATTATGGGCTGACTGAGTAGCAAAGAATCTGGTATGTAGACGGATTACCATTTTTCCTGTTGTCATATCTCTGTTATATTTATAATAATCTTCCTCACACCTGTTGCACACACTGTGACTTTAAATCTTACCTGTACACTGTGTACTCATTTGGTGCAGATGAAGAGGGGTCACTTATGTTCTTCTTGCCAAAGTTTCCATTCCACAGAACAGAGTCATTTAAAACCACAATAGCTGATATAGCTGGTAACTTAGTTGGGTGAACAATAGACTTCAGGAGTACATCTATCTGTTGAGACAAAACTTAAGTAAGGCTCACTATAGTTGTATCCATAATATCAAAATTAAATCAGAAGAATTAGTCAAAAAGATTCACCTTTTCCAAGGCTGCCCTCACTGATGTTATGGGATGTTTAAGGGGCACAGGTTCCGGGAAGTGAGGGCACATTTCCTCCACTGTCAATTTTTTTTCAACCAGTTCTGTGAAAAAGAGGGAAAGGCAGTTTTATCATACAGCCATTCCTAATCTGTCTCTAATAGTCAGATAAACACCCCAACATACAATTACAAAGAAACAGTAAACCTGTTTTGGTAGCCTCTAGGTGTGAGTGTAGATGAATTTTTACATTTGATGTAGAAGGGTGTTGCAGAAAAGATCAAATGTCTTCTAACTAAAAATGTAAAGTATTTCAACCTTTTAAAAAGATAAACTGTTTATTGCTAATCCTACAGAAAAAGAGCACAAGATCTGGCGCATAATCTGCCCAGTCTGACGCACCAGATCTTGTGTTACACATGGCCATCTAGGTAGTTATCCGTGGGAACAGTTTGGAAAGGGGCATCTGTGCTTTCACTGGTCAATACACCCAAACCATGCCCGTAGCTGGTAGTTCCTCTTAGATTTACGGTTGCTCTAAACCACCATACCCTGGCAAAATGGATTTGCATGGATTTGCATTACAATGTGTTCATGCAATACTCCCTGCCTTAAAAGTTTAAAACCTAACTAAAACTGAAAACTAAAATAATAATTAATATCTAAAAATAAGGTCAGTATTCACACCCTGTGATTTATCCACTAATTTTCTACCTATTTATATTTTGTTGCTCTTAGTACTTCAATATGCCTCTTGCCTTAAAGTATCTTTTTGGCTCTGCAGCTGCATCGTACAACGCTGTAAATAATACAGTACATTATTAAAATTAAAAACCAAATTTATTGTAGTCATGGTAATAAGTAGTAGAAAAATAAATTTTTTGTAGCAATAAAATGAATGTAAACTGTATCCATTAATCAATCATATAGTGCTGTAAGTCTTGAAAATATTACAGTCTGGTTTAATTATTCAAGGGGTACAAGGTCAAAAAGGTTTATTATGTGACCTATTGATTCTTTCAGCTTAATGTGTTTGACACATTCACTCTGAACATAGAACTGTCCTGAGAAATACTCACATTTATGTTACATATAAAGTATAGTCAACTGAAGACAATGACTGCTGTACTTTATCCAGAAAGATCCAGCACTACCCAGCCCCATCTGTCTTTGTCCTTCAGTCTCTCAGCAGGAGTTAAAGTCTGCTTTAACTTGGCTGGTAATCCTGCCACTACTATTTCTAGCTTTGTGTAATCCTGCTGTAGCTCCTACATATGAGCAAATAAACCACAGAAGCTCAAATAAGGCCTAGGTCCAAAGGAGTTTCAGGTTGGAAAGTCTTAACTGTGTGTCTTTAAAAGTCTGTGTATGGATATAGTGTAGTGTTGGTTTGATAAACCTTACCTCCCTTTACCTTTGGCATCCTGTACTGCCATACGAAGCAGCAGGTCATGACCACAGAGAGCAAGAAGAAGACAACCATGCCAAGCATGGTCCATTTCACCTTCATCTTGCTATCTGGTTGTTACTAACATAGGCAGCCCACACTGTCTGGAAAAACAAAATTACTGTTTGTAAAAAGTTCCAAATATTGTGAAGAACTAACATCACAAACACATTTTTCATGAAATTTCTTCAGCACTTTTCATTCTTTTTCTGTTTGCATGTAAAAAGTTTGATCGGCCAGTATAGGTAACAGCGTGACTGAAAAAGACTCAACAACAACAGCAGCAGGACAAGTCATTTAGCTTACCAAAGGAGGAAAAGGCTTAGATTTCTCCCATTATCCTTGTCTCATGCTTAATTTTCAGACTGAAAAAATCCACTTTGCATTTCCAATAAGTACCTGCATAGAAGAAGCCAACAAGACTGCTCAACTGCTTGAGAGTGGTCACTGACTACAGACCACTGCACTTAATCTTGTCTGTGAGGCTAATTCTACTCTTGTTCCAACGTGACATCATAATCTGCTTGGAGCCAACTGTAAGGAGCTCTGTAAATGGAAACCTGCTCCATACTAATTCTTGAGTAATATCATTCCACATCCTTTGGGGTTGATTTCACGTATGCATCACTCATTCTCTGCTAAATGCTCTTTATTACCATAGCAGAGGGTAGGATAGTGCATTATTATTAGAAATAGAGACGGGCTTATCTGCATTTGTTCAAAAAACAAAATAATCTGTCTCTGTATAAGGTTACTTTTGTGTCATTATAATTCAATCAAATAGAAAAGGTTTGAGAGCAAGGTCAGATTATGGTCAGAGCAAAACTTTCTTGAGTACTATAAAAATAAATTTTGATGCAAGACTATCAACACTGTAATAAAAAAAATTAAGTGCAAGAAAAATATGATTAAAGGTATTCATTGGGAATTAGCAAACTTTATTTGAAAATCCAAAAGTTTCACCCTCTAATCCTTACCCGGTAGGCATTTGATGTCAATTCAACATCAATACAACATCAAGCGTTAATGTCAAAATGTCAACCAAATTTTTGAAATTTAAAAATCAAATTGACATCCATTTTTTTACATCCTCAAATATTGATGTTTTTATGTTATTCTTATTTAATTTCAGTGTCAAGCTACATTAAACTCTCAGCCATAACTGTTAACATTAAGTTTTGTAATGCATATCATGCACATTGTTGCATGATATGCATTACAAAACTTAATGTCTGTGGTATGGGGCAACCAAGGCATAGTATGTTGTGTGTATCCACTCTCTTCCCACCTCAAAGAAAGGCTAGATTCACAATTACAAAGAAGTTCTTAGTAGCTTTATTTGCAAATAACTTCGGAGTGAGCAAGGCCAAAACAACAAACAAAGCATCCACTCATGTCACTGGACTTACTATTAGCATGGAAATAAACTTAGGGAAAATAATAACAATAAATTCACCTAAGCTCCTATTGCAAAACAGGAGAAAAAGGGTGTGAAAGAAAAAGTCTTCTCACTCCTTCCTTGCAAGCTACTCAGGGTTATTTACAATTTCAGTTAGACATAGAGATATATTTATTAGCTATCAAAAATTTTATATTTAATTATTTTAATTCCTTTATTTAAAGCAATTCTATACAGTTTATAAGCTACAGTTTATTTTAATTTTGTTATCTGTTAATCGCCAGCAGTTTCTACCTTGTTTGTTGTGTTTTATGTAATACTGCAACAATTTAGTTTTCCCTTGGGACTCTCTCTCTCTCTCTCTCTCTCTCTCTCTCTCCCTCCCTCCCTCCCTCCCTCCCTCTCTCTCTCTCTCTCTCTCTCTCTCTCTCTCTATCTATCTATCTATCTATCTATCTATCTATCTCAATGAATAACAACATGCAAAATACATACATAAGCAAAAATTGTTTTATTTCTGTGATTCTAAATTCAACACTATCCTTAGTGCAAGTATTCTGTGTCTGTAAAGGGGAACAAGATTGTAAATATTAAAGTTTGCCTCGTCTATGAACATAATTAATGAATAGCCTTCTACTCGTCTTGACAAATCAAGAAACCCCACTAAATAGTCTATAAAATTTACATGCACAATAAACAAATGAACACAAACAGATTTCACAGTACCTAGAAAACTTCTACAAGGAACTACATACTTCTGATTTACTAAATAAAGATAATATTTCTGTGTTTCTCCAGGGCCTAAAACTGAACATTAAGAGAATTAATTAAATTTTTTAATTGATTTGTGACCAAAAATTAGCTTAATGGGAGTACAAAATGCATTGGTGCTTTGAGAGTCAATGAATCTCCTGGAAACAACAGATTAATGAGTGAGTTCTATAAAGACTTTAATGAAGTATTAGCCCCATTTCTTTGGCCATGTTTGAAGAAGCCATAGAAAGAAAGGAATTTCCACTAATGCCAAACAAGACCTGGTTAAACTGATCCCAAGACCAAAAAAAGATGAACAAAACACTGAAGCTGGAGACCAATCAGTTTGTTGAGTAATGATGCTGAGAGTTTTGCTCTAATTTGTGCCATAAGATAAAGATTAGGGCTGGATGGCATTATTGATAAGGAACAATGTGGATTTATGCCTAAGAGAAACATAGTTAATACGATTAGATTGGTATTGGATATGGATATGATTGATTAAAATGAATATACACTAGAGGATAACTTTTTTTTGTTGTTGTTGATTCTTACAAAGCATTCAACACAATCACTCATCAATTTATGATACAAACTACTGAATGTTTTGTATTTCATAACCAGTTCCTGAAAGCGGTCAAAACATTATAAAGGATGCCACAGCTCAATTAAGATAACAAATGGCATAACTCCTAAAGTTTGCCATAAACCTTTGAATTAGACTTAGCCCTTTTTTATTCCTTCTTGTTATTCAGTTAATGGCTGTGCATATTAAGAGGAACCAATTTCAAGGTATAAGAGTTCTTGACAGATAATTCAAATTATCTTTGCTCGCGGGTGATACAACAGTATTCTAAGTAGTATTTCACCTAAAAAATTAGGTGGTCAAGGCAGTTTGATGCATCTGCAAATTCTCACCTGTATCAGGCCTGAGGATGAAGTTAAACAAGTCTGCATTACTACCACTTAAAGAATGTGATCTCTTAGAATTAAATGGTATTTCTGTGAAGAAGCAATGTCACATACCTGGGTGGTGTTATTGATAAAAAAAAGATGATAGTAATTTAAACCTTTACCCAATAATCCAACAAATAACCTGGAAATTCTGTATTTGGCTGGTGAGAGATCTCTCACTTAACAGCAGAGTTGTCCTTTCTAAAGCAGAAGGAATATCCAGGTCTGTGCGTGTCTCTGGCATTGGGTATGTCACCCTGTCATTTACAAAAAATTTAGACAAGATTCTATTTAGCTTTATCTGGGAGAATAAATGTCACTATCTAAAAAATGACATTTTATGTAATTCCAAAAGTAATGGAGGCTTGGAGGTGCTAAGTTTTGAAACATTAAAGACCCCCTCCAATGAAAATCATGTTTTTCATCTCGTTCATATTCATGTGGCATTTCTCTCATGTTATGAGACACATAAGAAAAAAAATAAGCAGTAACCACCATCTCTGAGTATTTCTGCCTTCAAACTGCGGGGAAACAATCACAGACTCAAGTGTACAGTTTGAAACTAGGGTGGCATCATTATGTAATCAGTTCCTCACTAATCCTGTACCAGGTGAGGTGGGATGTTGTAAATACAAGTCCTCGCCCCTGACAAGGCAGAGGAGACATATGGAGGAGTTACATGTTATTGTGTTCTGTTTTATCTGTTTCTCAAGAGAACTTCTGTGGCTGCCTCATGTTCAAACCAAAGACCTATTTACACCAGAGTTGTGGGCTGTCAGTGGGAGCGACAGGGTAAAGGAAAAGGAAGGTGACAGTGGCCACCCAGCTGTCAGAGTTCACTCTCAAGTTCAGTTAAACGAAAGATAAGTGTTGCTTTCTCTGTTTGCTTGTATCCTGAATAGCTTTTTGAGATTTTAAAAAACAGGAGTATGGCCAGTGCTAATGTCTTTCTGTAATGCCCCAGTAAAATTTGTTTGTATGGGTAGACCCTTGGGGACTGCAGCTGGGAATTAGATAGAAGCTATAGTCCGGTGTACTTGCATCTCATGTTTTGATTGATTTTTATTTTGATTAGTATACACTGTCCTTCAAATGACCTGAATCAAATCTGTGACTGTCACTTTGAACTAACAATCACGTCAGAAAGATGGACTGGTCAAGGGCAGTTCTGAATTTCATAACAGATAGGAGGCCTGATATTTAGTCATGGCAATACATGTGTGGTAATTTCATAAAATCTGTGATGTTACAGCTATCTAAATCAAATCATCTACCAAAAGTTTTGGAAACAGCACATACCAGCAGACTTTGGAGGGTTTAGTTCAACCCCTGAAAAAGTGAAACCCCCACCTTTGACCAAATAAAACGACCTCATCAAGATTCTGTTACGTTAACAGGTTCTGTCAGCACTTACTAGCTTGAAAGCACCTACTTTCTCCATGTGGCATCATTTATGGATCCATGTGTTTTCGCTACATAGAAGCAGACGCAAGCAGACCTGATCCAACAGACTAAGAGCTAGACCTGGCTGAAATAGGTGGAGGCATGAGGGCCGATAGCCCAGGACACAGTGCCAAATATGCACTCTGGGATGGACCCCAACACTTGGAAACATCATGGATATCCAGTTGGTGCAGGTGACATAATGGTACATGCATTAATGGTAAATAAACTGAAATTCACATTGAGCTTTTCCACTTTGTCTAGCACTCAAAAGCCCTATATTACACTTACGCACAAAAATGCAATAACCAATCAGAGAGTCTGCTCTCATTAACTTTAAGAACTGGTTGCGCCAGTGCCAGTGGCGGAGGCAGCATTGCTATTGTACATCGGGCGCACAGGTAAACAGGTGGGTGAACTAAAAGGATTTATTCAGTAATTTAGCTGGACAGGGACAAAGCACATCAAATGTATAGTGCCAGACAGCTCTCAGCTTATTTTCATCTTCAGGCAAATCATTTAGAAAGCAAGCTTTTCCATACCTTGTCATATCCATTTCTACCATACATTTTCACCTACACCAGCAATTACGTGCACATAAACAGACACACAGTCATATAATCATGCACGCAGGCATGCAGGCACACACACCCACATTTAAAAATTAAACACATTTGTGGATGGAATACATATGGTAATTAGTGGTTGCAGGACTGATTTTCTGTCGAGCACCTTTTGATATTGAATTCAAACATAGAAAGGTGATTCACTAGTGGGGATACAGATAAATATGCTGGCAAAAGGCTGAAGTTGCTCCAGCTGTCAGTGAGTGACCTGTTAAAGAAGATCCGACAGCTGTTATTCAGTCCTGTTATTTAGATTAATTTGGCATTATGAGAACAGTAAGTAATAATTTGTTGGGGGGGGGGGGGAGGGGGGGGGCATAATTAAAAGGTGTGTGCATCTTAGCCAAACGCGAGATACACACACTCCCATGCTGTTTACCTCAAAATGTATACTCTGTAATCTAAAATATTTCCAGAGGACAATCATTTAACCTTACTAAAAAAGTCCAAAGGACACTAAAATATTTCACACTGTGTGTGATTGTGGAGATGTGTGTGAGCACATTGGCAAGCTGCGCCTCATCTTGCTGGACAGGCTGTTTTACATCTGCATCTTTTGTTTAGACCAGGTTTTTGCACGTCTGAGTGCGAGGCACATTTGGCTCCAGTGCGCTGAGTGCAAGATAGCAATGCCACCTGCACCTGCGCCACTGGCACACTGGGTTTGCGTTGGGTGTACAATGGGGCCCAAAGTTCTTTACAGTATGTCTGCATTCACCCATTCACACTCTTACAGTAATGACAACATGCTGCCATCACTGTAAGAGTGTTAGCACACCATCAGGAGCGAATAGGCCTTCTAGACTGAGGGCATTTCTTGTCTGAATTAAATAAAATGAAAAATGAATACAATTTTAGTTGCCTCACAGTCAGGCCTAAATGCATTTAATTTTTGGTTTTCCAGGTCGGAATTTAACAAATTAAGGTCATATTTAAAAATTGAATAATTTACATAGTTGAAAAGACAATAAATTAATAAATGGTTTATGTACATAATTTACAGTTCTAAAAATGACATTAGATTTGATTACATTTTATTTTTAAGATGCGTATAAATCTCTTGTTCATTGATAAAGTTTGGAAATAAATGGTGATAATGCATGCTGGTGGCCCCACCTTGTGGCTGCTGGTAGGATTATTTGGTCGCTGGTTAATTATTCAGTCAGTCACTTGCTTGGGAGTTGGTCAGCTTGGAGGCATATGGTTTAGAATCAGATTCCAAATTTTAATTTGGAAATGGTTCCCATTACCATTACTATATTGCCATTACCATTACTATATATAAGTGCCATGTTTTATGTTGTAATATCATATGAACCAAATAAATAACAGTTTTATCTCCTCTAGGGTTCTTTTTTTCTTTTTTTCTAGGAAAGTAACTTCCAAATTCAACTTAAAAATTTCAATAGCATACTTGAGCCAAAGAACAAAAATAAAATGCTTTTACATAATCCATCAAATACAACATGTCAGTGTTTAAAATACAGTAAAGTGCATCACTCAAGGGGAAAAAAGCTATCCTAGAATTGAAAGCTTATTGCTGTTTGGTCTGCAAATAAAGTGAATGTCTCTAGTTAGGTAAGAGGGCAACATAGGTTCACTCAGAGTCAGGATACCCCTTGCAGATGCAGGCCACGACACCCAGTTGCCATGGCCCAAGTAACCCCACACCTAGCTGATAAACTAGCAGTAGGCTCCTCTGCCTATAAATATGAAAAAATGCACATTATATATGGCTGTATACATTGGTCTTTCTCCAGGTCAAGCTCCCACAACACTCATTAGATCACAGACCTCCATTGTACAAAACTTATCATGGAATCATCCATCTGATAATTTTTTTTTTAGCTTTTTGATGTTTTATTAAAGAATGGGTGGGATTTAAAGATAAAAGATAAAACATCAGGACTTTTGCTGGTAACCTGGAATTGCTTCCCACCTCCCTCCAAGGATCCTTGATGTTGACTGGACCCCACTTTAAGAGTAACTATAGCATGGAATATAAGTGTAATGGTACACACCTCCCACCCAGCAGATGTTTAATTATTGTTCTTTTTGTTCCACTCTTTTTTATATATCTCACGTTTACATTGTGTAAAATGAAAAATCTGCTTTATTGAACTTTGTGGGACTATTGTAGTGTATGTGGCATCTTATTGTTTTCCTAATGTATCTTTAGATTTTTTCAAAGTGACTTTGTTATAGTAATCTACCTACGTTGCATATTAATTAATTTGTAAAGCCCTATGGAGGGCCCTTTAGATGCTGAGGGCGTTTTCAAGGGTGTATTGATTCAGGCACACAGGCTCCATTCCTGAGCGAAGGCTCATACAACCCCTGGCAAAAATTATGGAATCACCACTCTTGGAGGATGTTCACTCAGTTGTTGAATTTGTAGAAAAAAGGCAGATCACAGACATGACACAAAAACTAAAGTCATTTCAAATGGCAACATTGTCGCTTTAAGAAACACTAAAAGAAATCAAGAAAAAAAATGTGGTAGTCAGTAACAATTACTTTTTTAGACCAAG
>JAQMCX010000002.1:598345-610832 GCA_029814765.1 Acanthurus leucopareius
ATGAGAGGATCGCTCCTTTTTTGTTTTGTTATGCTAAAGTTGAGGGAGCCACCAGCTGCTGCATGTGTATGCGCCGCTGTTGCCATGGTAAATGCACTAGGGTGAGAAGCGTATAGTATATTTCCCCACTTACAATCAGAAAGCGACTGTCTGTATCAGATATTCTAGTTTTGTAAATGTAGGGAGTCCTTTCCTCGTCATAATGGCCTTACCCCCTGATTTGGAAAGGAATGATGAATAATATATGTTACCTCTGGAACTGCACCTTTGTCATTCTTTAGATGAGTTTCTTTTAAAAAAAATCATATCAGGGTTAGTGACTTCAGATGAGCAAAACTTTCCCTCTTTTTACTGGATTATTTAGATCCTGTACATTCCAGCACTTAGGTGGTAGACCTTCCCTACTCTTTATTATAATAAAGAGTAGGGAAGGTAGATATATCGAACTTCTTATCTCAGCAAGACAATGTCAAACCACGTTCTGCACGTTAATAAAGCGGGATGGCTCCATATTAAAAGAGTCCAGGGGCTAAACTGGCCTTCCTGCAGTCCCGACTTTTCAGATATTAAAAATTTTTGTATTAAAAATATATAATGCAAAATAAGTGACTGCATAAATATTCACCCCCTTTAAAATGACTAACTTAGTTCAACAGAGGTCCAGCCGGTTTTTGCTTGTAGTCTCACAAGTATTAGAATGGAAATCATCTGATTGCAGGGAATGTTTCTTAAGTGACTATCGTATAAAGACACCTGTGTTTGGAAGGTCCAGTTGCTGGTTAATCAGTATTCCTAGCAACAATTACACCCAAGTAGGCCTTTCTCACAAAATGAGTGACTGTGCAAGGAGGAGACTTGTGAGGGAGGCCACCAAGACACCTGTGACTACTCTGAAAGAGTTAAAAGCTTCAGAAACTGAGTTGAGACAGACTCCGCATTCAACAACTGTTGCCTGGGTTCTTCACCAGTCAGACTTTATGGGAAAGTGGCAAAGAGAAAACCACTGTTGAAGAAAGTTTATAGTCTGTACATGACTTCACCCACAAGCATGTGGGACACTCCAAGGTCAACTGGAGGAAAGTTCTTCAGTTTGATGTGGCCAAAATGGAGCGTTTTGGCTATGTTTGGTATACACCAAAGACTGCTCACTGCTATAAACATTTTTTTTTTTGTAGACACCATATAGTACAACAAAGTAGACCCTAAACTGTTACGAAGCTGTAATTCTACGAGCAAGAATGGGAAAAAAAATACATTTTTTAAATGATCCTGTCCCTTTTTTTTAAATGTGTTGAGGGCATTATATTCTATTTCAGGATGATTGTCAATATAATTACAATTATTTGTCTAAACATTTGTAATGTTGTCTTTGTACTATTTTCATACATATGGGATTTCAGTGATTTGCAAATAATTGCATTCTGTTTTTTATTTAGATTTTACACTGGTTTGCAACTGCCTTGGGATCAGGATTGTAGAGCGGTCAATCTGGAAATGTGACGCAAATCAGTGCAAACCATTTATTTTAAATCAGCAGATACTTTTTGGGAAAGTGAGGCAATACAACGTTGGCAAAACCAGTAACTATCTGTCATTCCTCAGGTGCAGTGGAGTTGGAGAACCTTCCACTTAAAAAAGATGCCCTTCGAGAGTTGAACCTACCATTTGAAGTCAAAGCAGGTGATATACACTGACTATTTACCTCATTAAGTATTAAAACAAAACCAAGAACTAACCAAAATCAATATGGGGGCTTTTGTTCCAAAAAAGGCTCCAATTGAGCGCTTAATGCTTAATTCTGCACTACTCTCATCAGTCCTTTCTGATTGGTCTAGATCATTATTTTAACCACTGTGTAGGAGCTGTGTGCTTAACTTAGTATGATATTTTTTGGTAGCAGATAGCAAACAAATGAGTCATAGTTTTAGAAAGTCCTTAACATTCATTTTAAAACAGTAATTAGAATAATTTTTCTAACAGAACCTTAAAACTACATAACAAGTCAGTGTAGTTGTCCTCTCTTCTAGTCTGTGTAAGTGTCTGTAATTTTCAGCAAAGAAGACATTGGTTACATTAACTGTAGAATCTGGTGCTAAAAGTATACACAAACAGCTAGTCAAATTTGAATTGCACCTGGTAGACAAAGTCCAGAGCTTTCTGGTGATTTAGAGGGTCAGTCAGACCTCAAAGTATCCTGAAAGTCTATGTAAAGTAATAATAAAAATGTGTTCTGAGTTTGTCATACCTCAGAGCTGTGTGATTACCCACCCACCAAAATCTGAATGACTAAAAACATTGACAAGTATGTAAAATCTACCTTCAAAATCATGGAAAATTAAGCAGTTTCTTCGGATCTGAAAAGCAGGGGGCATGTCGGCTGGAGCAGTAGAGACCATGCCCAATCGTGGAAATGTGCTGCTTCTACAAACAGTCTACCCCTAGCAGTATAAATGGTTCTCAGCAGTAAATGTGCAGTGTAAGTCACATATTCAGTTAATAAATACTGCTGCTCCTCCGGACCAAGTGGAGCTCCAGTGTGTTGCTGTTTAGCCACTGGTTGGAGTGAATGTAAATAGCTAGCCAGCATCGTCCTGAGTTCTGATTATTTGGAGATTGCAGACATCATGCCCACATTACACCACTTTTTAAAAATAACAAAATGGATGAAAAAAATTTCTTTAAAGATAGGAGTTAAAATGGAGTTTTAATATTTTCAACATATGCACTATAAACATAAGCAATCAGAAATAACATTTTATTAAGGAAATCACAGAATTGCCTTTACATGGTCTTTGATGAGTGAGAAACCTTTTAAATTATGTTGAAGAAAACCTTCTGTTGCAAAAGGCAGACTATGTAAATGTAAAGCTAAAGTAACCCTTGTTTGCAGATAAAATGAAAGATTGTCTTTTCACATTTAAAATCTGTATGAAAAGATGTAGGCTGTTTTTGAATTGTTCCAAGATTATCAATGACATCTAGTCAACTATTACTATAAACCCCTACTCAACAGTGAAATAAAACAACAGCTAATAATACTCAACATTTAAATTTTTATTTCATGCCACAAAAATTTGCCAAAATAAAGAAACAAAAATAGGTAAAGAAACAATGATTTGATTTTCTTAATTTTAAACTTTTTTAAATAATGCTGTCAAGAATATTTAAATAAATTGGTTTATACATTTATATGAAAAATGAACTGAAAAGACTTCTAGTCCTTGCTGTGTATGCTGAGAGATACTGTTACTAGCCATTGAGACTGGTGAATGGCATGATGCTTAGAGCCAAGGACCATGCAAAATGTTTGAATTAGGGATGGGTATACTGGCTTGTAGGCAATCTAGATGAACGCTGTGGGTGGGCTGTCAGGCACAATGATAACACTTATGGATCCATTTCAGTGTTAGTTTACTCAAACAGGTGTTAGGGCAAAGGGGGTTGGCAACAAATGTAACTGGTTTTATCTAAACAGAAAAAACGTAAGCTGTATTATTCCAGAATAAATACAGTTATCATCAAATAGTGCGTAATGTGTAAGTCTCTAACTACTCAGAAAACAGAAGAATTTAGCATAATTATCTTTCTTACTTTACATCTTAACAAACATCAAATTAGCCTGCTATAAACAGAAATGCACCAGGCACGAGGAAACTCACATGTCACACAGTCACACAATGGCTGCCAACAAGTGTAGCTGTGGCTGCTGCTGTCGGAAGGCCGCTGCTGGCTGATAGGAAAAAGGACTTAAAACTGGTATCATTCATACAACCTTACTCCTCCTTCTTCCTGCTCATAATTCTTCTTACTTTCTGCACACAGTTCCTCCTCCTCCTCCTCTTGCTCTTCACTACACTGTTGAACAGCAGATCTACAACTATTTCTCATAAATAGCCTCTTTTCTCAGGCCGGACACACTACCTTACAATACAGGCAGTCTGTTAAGAATGTAGGCCTCAAGACCAAGCTGAGATATCTTTCTATAATCTTTGGAAAGCTTAATTAAGATTGGTATTAGGTTTCATTGACAGGCTTGATTTGACTCCTCATTGCCTCAGGCTAAGTTTTCTTTGGTATCATCTACTCATCATTCTTCATCTTTTACCAGGCTTCATTGGAAAGATTACTCTCCAGATCCCTTTCTACCGACCTCACAGTGACCCATGGGTCATCTCAATGTCTCAGCTAAACTTGATCATAGGTCCCACTCAGCTGCAAGAGTATGATGGAGAGAAGGAGAGAGAGGAAGAAAAAGAGCGTAAAAAACACCTCCTGAAGGCTCTTGAAGACAGATTCAAAGTACGTGGATTAACACTACTGGTTGTGTTTTGTTTTGTTTTTTTTTAAATGTGCTTTTTAATGCTATTTGTTCCACAAATGTTATGTAACAAAGAATAACAAATATCACTCTCATACTCCATCCAGCAGTTCAATTTTCTGGATATCAGTGAGCATTATTCCCTTACAGGAAGGCACATTGAACATTTTACTTGTGGGCCAATAAATGGGGAATGGACTGCAGTTATGTTCTGCTTCTCTGGGCTTCTGACTACCCCAAGCACTTTACAACACAAGTTAGCATTCTACCATTCACACACACATTCTCACATGAGGGAGGGTGGCTCATCTACACAGTGCCAACCAGCTTGTCAGGAAGTCATAAATACACATTCACACACTGATGCATTATCTTGTTTGTAACCAAACCTGACAGACTGGAGGGGTAACCGTAGTCCAAAAAAAGCCAGCATCAGAAAGTAGCTTCATCAGTGCAGCCCTGGCTTCTTGGTCAATTCTGTACCCTTCAGATAAAGGAATTTCATACATCTTTATTTGCCACATGAGCATTTGATTCAAAGTGAACTAGTAGCTCCACAATTTGTACTTTCTAAGGAGCTGGTTTTGCTTTCCACTCAGGCCATCAATGAGTTCTTTTAGTGCTGCTCTCCTCTTCTAATTGTGTGGGATCTGCGCTATGCCTTAACCAATTTTTGCAATGATAGCATTTGTAAAATCTGGTTTATTTCTATTCATGAGTTTGGCCAGTTGTCTTCTCTGCAAGAAAACTTCAGCAGGGCTAATGATTAGGTTTTATTTCAGAGGGTGCATGGAGAGGTGGGGGTATTTACTGTTGTCAGAGTGTTTTAAAGAGAGAAAAAACAAAGCAAGGAGGAGCTGAGATGAATAAACCTGCTGTGTGAAGCTCTGTAGTTAAGATTTTTCCCATTTGTAATGCTAGAAAAATCATAACGTAGCAGACAGTGTTATTAGTGGCTGTCACAAATAAATCAAGGAATGGGAAACATTGTAATCGTCAAATAAAGAACAAGAGTGCTTTTGTTTTGTTTTGAGTTTTTTATTCAGGAAAGTGGATGGCCTAATCTAAATTAAAAAAACTTATATTCTTTAACTTTATCGTCCTATTCTTGCTTTCTATTTTATTACTTATTTTGCTTGTAACATTCTCATACAACTTGTACCTTTAGCTTCAGAGCTCCTTATCGTTGACAGTTTCATTTTGTTTGCATTTATGATAATTTGTGTTCGGCTACTTCAGAGTGAGTGTGAACAGAGAGGAGAGTCCTACTGGTACTCTGTCACTGCCTCAGTGGTCACCAGGATTGTGGAAAACATAGAGGTAAGCTATTGTACATAAGACATATAGCAAACAGTACGTTTGTTCTCTATCAAAAATCATATTAAGATAAATCAATATAATTTTTTTTTATTTAGCAAAATCAACTAAAGTAAGAGCAAAACAAATAGCTAATGAGCATGTTATGTGTGTATCACTGGTGTCTTAAGTATAGAATGTGCATGGTAGTGAGTGGGTAAAGGTGGTAAGCAGCATAAAATAAAAAGAAGTTACTCAAAATGTGAACGAGCATGGGTTGCTACACACCTCAATAGTCAGTGTTCCTACAAGCAAATCTCTTTTCTTGCTTATACTGAAATTTCTTCCTAAAGTGACCTTAATCTCCAGAGTGGTTACTTACAATTAAATGTTTTGGTAATTATAATTCTTAATTAATTCTATTATAACTGTATTTTTTTGTTCCCAATTGATAAGGACAAAAACATAATCCCCCTGTTCAAATATTGATTTAAAAGTGAATCTGAAGCTAATATGAGGCTTAAGCAGTCCCAGTAACACAGATCATGTGAGCATCTTCCAAATTTCACATTTAAAAGACCATGTCTAGGGAAGACACCCACTTCCATTACTTAGATTAGATTGCCTAACTTTTGACTGCATTTTCAAATGGATCAAGAATTAAAGATATAATTCTCTTAAATTGAAAGGGCACTTGGGAGGAATCTTTTAAATCCCAGTTATTAACAGGAAACATAAGGCAAGGCAAGTTCAAAAACTTGGTTTTTTTTAAAAGCTAGATGTACCAAATCAGCAAATTAATTTTTATGTACAATTAAATACAATTAGAAAATGTTTCAAACTCAGCTAACACTCTAAATAAAGATACGTAAATAAGAAAATACCGTTACGTATATAAATGCTTGGATAGTGAATTTCCATGGTGCTCTCCTGTTCTGGCACTCCTCACTTGCTCAAAAGAAATAATTAGTTCTTATTGGTTGACCCTGAGTTGCAGACTAAGCTTTGTTTTCTCTTGCCTGTGTAGCTGAAGATCCAAGATGTGCATCTAAGATTTGAGGATGACTTCTCCAGCCCAGAAAAACCCTTCTCCTTTGGAGTTTGCATTAACAAGGTTTCTGCCCAGAACCCCTCCAAAGAGTCGGTAAGTGTTCATTCATATTGATTTGAAATTAAAATGTAAAACGAAACACACACATTCATTTTCATGTAGGCTTTAAATGGAAGAGGAAAATTTAAAGATTAACGTTCTCATTAATAGCGTTGGTTCCCCTGTATCACTATGTCATATGCCTCTCTGTGTATTCCTTTTAAGCCCTAATCTTATTCAGGCTTTCCTTAGATATTTTTGAGACCAAGGTGAAGAACCTGGGTGCAGTGTGCAAAATTTGTAAGCCCACCCTTAGAGTGTCATGCGTTGAGTGAAAAATCATGATGAAGCCGTGGACTAACTTTACACTCATTTCTTAACTCCAATAAAACATTTTTTATTGCAAGGAGGAGGTCAGATATGTAAACAATAGAGAGTGAATAATTAGGTGGCTTTACTTCTCCAGAAGGCCACTGCCCCACTCAGAATGCAAACTTTTACAGTATTTGTGATTTAGATTAGTGGTTGAGAGAGGTATGTCAAGTCCAAAGAGTTTTCCATGTTGCAAAGGTGGCTCTGCTTTAACCTTGTTAGATCACCAGAGTAACGAGAGTAAGTAAGTTATGCTTTAGACTCAGCCTGTGCTGAAAAAGGTAATGTTTAGATTTTCAGCTTAAAAACAGCTGCCTTTTGATTAACTTTCGGTGAGAGTGAAAAACTATAGTCAATAGTCAATCTATGAGTAATAAAATCACAGATAAAGGACAACATTTGTGGGAAAAGGTTATGTATCCAAACTTGCTTCTGTATCTATGTAAAATTTCCACGAATCCTCCATTGTGGGACTGTGTCAGTGTAAATTCTCAGAAATCCAGAATGGGATGGAATGGGATATGCAGCTCCAAAAATGGAAAAATATTATGTGGCAGACAGTGTTTATAATGCGGAGGCCTACACAAAAAAATTATGTGTAAGAAACCCTGTATATAGTTATTGCACTTATACATGCAGACCCAAACATCCAGGAAGTAATTCTGCATTTTTTTATTTTTGCCTGGTGGAATGTAAAGAGCAGCAACAAGACAACGATGATAAAATAATTAACATCTTTCAAATTAAAAGTTGGACATCTGAGAAACATTGTTCATCAACTATGACTGGATTTCAGCACCAATTATCACTGATTTATAACATCACTGATATAAAATATACAATATGTCTGGTCTCCTACTGTCATAGTCCATCACCGTGTGGAGTCCAGACACAATCTGGCTGTGTAGAACAATCTAGAATATTGTTGTGTAGATAGATTTTAGCAAAAACAAGGCCACAAATATCTCTTATTTTGCCAAGCCAGGCCAACAAGATTTCCATATAGTCTATTTTACTTCCCTGTGACCAGTTGTTGGCCAGGAGAAGTCCCAAGGCCAGACTGGGCTATTGGCTCATCTCCCAGTACGCTTCCTTTCCTCCTGTAGCGTCCGGCTGGAGTAACTCAGTGGTCAAATAATGCTGTAGCCAGTGATTGTCTAAAAAATCTGTTGCTCTTTTTATCCAAAACCCAGTGCTTCATTTTCTAATGCTGATGGAAAAAATAACTGATTACAACAGAAGTTGGATGCAAGAAATGTTTTGCATTGTTATTGGTTGCCTTATTTATATAAGACAACTGCAAGTCACTGCATTTGAGGTAACAAAGTCTTACTTTGTCTTTGCAGGTGCAGAGGCTCCTCCGTCAAAAACAGCTGGAGATAGAAGACTTCAGCGTCTACTGGGATACAGAATGTAAAATACTGGGAAAGCTACCTCCAGATCAGATTCAGGTCAGACACTACAACAGTGTTTCCATCTAACACATCAGTATCATACCCTTGCAATCCAATGTTACCCAAACAAAAATGTTAACCTAAACCTTTGATCTGTTTTCACAATACTGCAGACAGTACCTTTTAGAGTAGGTGGGATTGTTACTGAGGCTTTGGGGCTAGCCTCTTTGTTTTTTTTCTAGCAGCCTAGAAACTACAGCTGAGCCTTTTTTTGGTCGTAAGAAGCTGCAGCATGTATTTATTGACACATTGTAAAAAGTACATTCACTTCCAGATTGAAAAACTCTTTGCTTACCTCTTCGTCTGCTCTGCTTGATTTTCCTATCACTTCCATAACCATAACTGCAGCAAGGACTCATAGCCTCTGTGTATGGCATGCCTGCTCTACCAATTGAGCTATATGGTGCACCAGTACTAACCATAGTGTTTGACATTGGCAACACTAAAACAATTGTTGGCTGGATACAAAGTATCTGCTGGATAAAAAAAATCCAGGTCAGGGCAAGTGAATCACTCTAAACTCTATCCCAACTTATAACAAAAATCTCTTTACAATTAAACTGAAGAAAAACTTCAAAAGTTCAAAAAAGTTCAAAAAGAATTAATGATGAGTCACTTGAGAAGTATTAAGTTAAGTGCAGTAGAGTTTATTCATGAAAACAGGTCAAAAAACATGTAACATGAAATAAACCCTTGTCCCTCCCTGGAGAAGACTCCTTTTAAACTGTTTCATACCTTGCTTACATACTCTTCAAAATGCCTTCCCATTTTGAAAACAATAAAAGCATTTCTGCACAGAAAAAATGGTGTCCCACTGGATGCTAGCTCCACCCTGCTCTACTTTTAGGTTTTCCATTGGTGTCCCTAGTTGATGGGCAGCATCCTGAATGTGGTACATGACATCTCTCTGATGGTGAAATGTTTGGGGATTTTCTAGTCGGTCTAAGCTTGCTCAAACCTGTTGCAGGCTAAACTCTTGACTCCACTATTAAAGAGAGACTTGGGCTTCTTGGCTCTTCAGTCTGGCCTCCCAACCTAGCTCTGCCTCTTGAATATTTTTTCTTAGAATGCTTGTTACCTTTTATACTTTCTACAAACTACATATCTCACTATGTTAAATTCTGTGATAATAAAGTCCAGTGTACACCAAAGACGACTTGACACTCGCAACTGCTTGTAATGCAACTTTCTAAAACCTGTCAGTTCACACTGCTGCAACTACATGAGACAGGGTACTGTTTCCATAGCAACGACTCTGCATTTGCCAGCTTTTTGGGGGGTGGTTGGGATTTTGTTTGCCTTGCAGATAACTAACTTTGTGACACAATGCAAACTTGAATGGGACTACAAGCACCAATTCATTCTTTCACAATTATACTAATAAAAGCTATAAAGTCCAACAAAAAGATAAGCGCTGCCGTTACAGTGAGGCTCAGGAACAGCTTTTGCTTACTGTAAGCTAATGTTTTATCAGAGATACTAGATATACGAGCTCTCTCAACTGTCTCTAGTTATTTCTTCAAATGTAAAGAATTAAGCTCTTACGTCCCTTCAAGCTGATTGGCTACTGAAATAAGTGATGGGCCTCACAAATCTTTGACGTAAATTGGCCTTTAGATTAACTCGGTGCATACTTAATATCAGTATTAACCCAGTACATAATTTGTATCTTGTGTAACACATGTTCGTCTCAATGCAGTTTTTTTCTACAACATTAACTTCAACCAAGGTGAAGATGTGTAGTGATTGTAACAAGTTCCCCTTTAATGCAGATTTCCACCCAACCATTCATTGCCCTCTGCTTATCTAGAGTCAGGCTACGGTCACAGCAGGCTATGCACTGTATTCCAGATATCCTTCCCCTGTGCAGTTTTTTCTAGCTCCTTTCTAGAGCCTGAAAGTTTCTGAGATGTTTCCATGCTTGACGAGAAATACAGGTACCAGAGCTTTGCAAGGAAATTTTAGAAACAGTTCAGAACTGTTCATTCGTTAGAAAAACAAACTAACAATAGTTCAGAGTACCCAATCATCAAATCATACTCTCAAACTGGTATAGTACGGTATGTCAAGCTTTTAAATAAAGATAGGAAAAAAGTTCCATATTGTACAACATGAACTGGAGGTTCACAAGGTTTAGTGTAAATTTCAATGTATCTTACTGAATTAAACCAGCCAGACACCATGTACCAGTACTTTGTACTACAGGTGAGATCTGACTCGTAATATTTCCAAGTTCATTAAAGGAATAGGCGACCACCTGTCTGATGGAAAGTTATACCTGTATGGCTTAAATTTTATCATTATGAAAGAGTTTTGTGTGATTAGGTGTGACTGACCTACCTGACCTACAAAAGTTTTGCATAAATATTGAAGACCTTTGTAATCTGCCTATGAAAAATTCTCTTAAACAATGTAATGTGATTATACAAAACAAATGAGATATAAATGTGTCAAGGGTCGGATTGTCTTGCGTTCAAAAGATTAAGGTCTGTATGAGGAGTCTAATTGTTTTGTAACCACACAGGAAACGATGACCCATTGTATGCAGAGCCGTGAGCATCAGTACATCTTTGAACCAGTGTGTGCCTCCATGTTGCTCAGAAGAAACGCCTCCAAGGAACCCCTGAAGTCCCGAAACACACCACGGATTGAAGGCCAAGTTCAGCTGGAGCCCATGTCTTTACGCCTGTCACAGGTCTGTATGAGTACATTGCATTCCTTATCCAAAAGTCATAGAACCAGGATTTACAAAAACTATTTTTTCGAAAGTTTAAACGTCAACTAATCCCTTCAATGTCTTTATTATTTAGTTAAGTTGTATCCATCCCTGGACACAGTGGCAATTTGAATTATTATTTAAAAGTTCAGCTCGTGGGTTTTCAGCAGCCAAGTTCAAACTATATGGACATTGCACACATACAAGAAATACAGTACAGAAATTTTCAGAATTTTATGTTTCTGGCAGAATATATATTTGAAATGATTTTTATTATATTAGTTGATCATGTTTCTAGGCAATATAGTAGTTGACAGTAGGAAAAAAGAAAAGAAATAGTAGAACAGGTGAAAATAAAGAGTCACAGTCTTTTTTAGTTGCTAAGTGTCCTTCCCATTTTTATCCAAAGCCACTGAGGGGCAGCTGTGGCTCAGGAGTTGTGTGGGTCGTAACTCACTAGAATGTGGACTCCTTCAGTCTGAAAGTGTCCTTGGGCAAAATACTGAACCCCAAATTACTCCAGATGAATGTTGCATCA
Source organism: Acanthurus leucopareius (assembly GCA_029814765.1). NCBI lineage: Eukaryota > Metazoa > Chordata > Actinopteri > Acanthuriformes > Acanthuridae > Acanthurus > Acanthurus leucopareius. The sequence goes on from JAQMCX010000002.1 coordinate 610,130, forward strand.
GTTCGTAAATGTGCTTCTATGATTTCTTGATGGTTGGCACTGTGTAGAGAGCCACCCAACTTTAGTGTGTATGAAGAGGTGAATGCTGACTTGTGCTACAAAGCACTAAGTATTAAAGCAACAGTGCCATATATGTACAATTACTATTTTACCACTGTACACAGATTTATCTTCCTTAAAAGCCTTTCTACAACTAAGTAGCTACCCCTCTTCTTCATGTTTGCAAATGTTCATTTGATGTGCATTTTAAGGTTTATTAGTCTGGAAATACAGAATTTGAAATTATGCTCATCTTGATGGAAATTGTTTTAGTTTTAAAATGTAGTGGTATGGATGTAACCTAAATGCTTTTGATAAAAATTTACCATCTTAGGTCCAGTACCAGCAGATCATGGTTTTCCTCAAGGAACTCGATCGCCGAGAAAGAGAGATGCTTTACCGAAAGTGGAGACCCAAAGTACCCATTTCTAAGAAGTAAGTCCAAAGTTAAAGACAAAAATCATAGAACTTTCTAAACTTTCTAAATCCATACATGCATATACTGTACATGCATGTACAAATTAGAGATAGACCGATATGGTTTTTTCAGGGCCGATACCGATACCTATTATTAGTAGTCAAGGAGGCCGATAACTGATATTTGGGGCCGATATTCATTTGCAGTAAAAGTGAAAATATTGGCGTCAAAATTTTGAATAATACA
>JAQMCX010000002.1:617531-636607 GCA_029814765.1 Acanthurus leucopareius
ACTCTTAAATGTGGAGAGGGTGTCTGCCTCCCGGACTGAAATTGGAAGTTTGTTCCACAGGAGAGGAGCTTGATAACCGAAGGCTCTGGCTCCCAATCTACTTTTAGAGATTTTTGGTACCACCAGTAGGTCTGCGTTCTGAGACCTTAATGGTTTAGTCGGATAATAGGGTACTACGAGCTCTTTATATTGCATTTCTTTGGTTGACAGAAGGACACTCTGTTTTTCCCCTTTGTATATATAATGACAGTTGTCTGTTTCCTGTGAACATGATGGTCTCAATCCAACTTTTTTAATTCAAATCTTTGTTACTGAATAATCCTTTTTGGCCCCTACAGTCTGCTATTCGTACGAATTATTCTACAGAAACAGCACTTACAAAAGTGGAGGCTCTGACTCTGGACTGCTAAATTGGTTAAGGTCTTATCTGTTAGGAAGACCTCACCGTGTTTTATTCATCCCTTTTAATAGTTGAGGTACCTATTCTGGATTGGCATGATGAAACTAGGCTATACCCAGTGTCCCCCTGCTACACTTACTTTGTTTAGACAACTGTCACAACTTTAGTTAAGTTGTGACAGTAAATGGTTGTGGTTTTCTGTGGAAAAGCTTTTTGAGTATATTTTATTTGGTGATATGAGAGTTAAAGTTAGATTACCTTTTTATCACATTATTAGAGCCCTGAACATTCTATGTACATGTACTAATTGTCACTGACAAGTCTTGTAATGAGTTGCGTGCAGCATACAGGTTTTTTTTTTGTTGTCATTGTGGTCAGAGTCTTGCACTGCATCATGTCAAGCCTTTTGTGTTGACTAGCATTGATGGTAGTAGCATTGTTTTTTACAAACCTTTACGTCATCTCCTTGTTGCTTACTTGATGCAAAGTAATAAAGTCTTCAGTAAATTACATGTGTATTGTGCATTTGAAGCAGCTTTTTGCAAGAATGAAAGATGTTAAAAAAAATAAATAAATAACAGCAAAACATTCAGGAGACAAAATATTCAAACAATGCAAGCAGGCTTGCCAAAATTTTTGTATTGGCAGTGAATTGTTAGTGTCAGCTATTTGGGGCTGCTCCTAGGGCTTTTGTTACAAAATGCCTGACCAGGATCTTTGGACAATATGGATTTGGAAGTAATTAGATTTTGTTTGTTTTAACAATAGCAATGTACCATACACTAACCATCTTTTATTGAAATTGTTGCTCTTTAATGATACCATGTTTGTTTTGCGTTTGTGTTGTCAGGATGCAACGCAGAGTGCTCCCCATCACCAGTGTTTGAGATGATCTATGAGCGTAACCCTGTGAGGTGTAAGTTTGAGAGAAGGCTGGAAGTGAGCACCAGTCCATTAAACATTATCTACAACCCGCAAGCAATCAAAAAAGTGACTGAATTCTTCTATAAAGGAAGAGTTCATACTTCAGGTAAGTACTAAAACTTGCTGCCCAATAAATATGCTTTTGTATTTGTCACAAAAATGTGATACTTAACACAGTATCATAGAAAGTATAGTTATAATTTTTTCTTTTGTGAAGATGTAAAACTGCTTCAGTGCTTATGAGCTGAGGATAAATTAAACAAAACAGTTTAGCAAGTATTAAAAAAATTCAACAAATAAGAACAGTTAAGGATCAGTGAGCTACAATGCAGATTAGATCAACCTGACAAGCAGGACAAAATACAGTCCTCAAATTTTAAACCCCTTGGCAATTAGCCTGCCTGCCACAGGGCACTAGCTTAGCACAATAAGCATTCTATTTTTTTTGTTTTAGGGCCAAGGGACTTCTATTTTAAGTGCATACTCATGCAACACATCATTAAAGAGCAAACCTTCTTGTGATTTTAAAAGACCTACATATACCACATATTTTAAGCAACGTCGAACCACATAGTGCTTGTATAATTCTTATTTACCTCTTATGCTTTTACATTTCAACAGATTGTTTTATGAATGTCTTTTGTACCTAGGTTTTGGCTATCAGTCAGAGCTGGAGCTAAGGGTGGCAGAGGCTGCAAGAAGGCAGTACAATAAGCTGAAGATGCAAACCAAAGCGGAGATTCGACAAACAATTGATCAGCTACTTGTGGGAGAGTTTATAGTAAGATTAACTAAAATGTGACATGAAATAATACATAATAAATAAATAATATGTGTTCAAATTATTCTTAAAGTCCACTTTTTTTTTTTTGGTAGGAAAACAGTAAGCGTTGGACCATGAAATTGGATATCTGTGCACCCCAGGTGATTTTCCCTGATGACTTCCAGTCAGGGGACCCAATGCTAGTTGTTGTTGATTTAGGCAGAATTCTCCTCACAAACTCTGAAGGTAAATATTCAATCATTTCACAAACAAAAATAAAAATCATAAATAAAATAAAGATGCACAAAAATCTCTTCATTCTTTGGCCTAATGAGGTTTCTGACTTAGTTTAAACAAATTGTAATTCTTTTTCTTTTAAGATGACACTAAGACCAGCTCAAAAGCAACTCAACCTGGAAGGGAAGACATCAGTGATGATGAGTACCAGACACCTCTTGCCACCCCACCAGAGTCTCCACCACCTGAACTAGACATGTCTTTGAATGAGCAGCTCAAAGTTCCTGAGCCCCCCAGCTTCAGGTCCTCTCAAAGTACACAGGCCTACAGCAGGAAACTTTATGAAAAATATTCCTTGTCCTTTAAGGATCTGCAGATAATGGTTGGTCGCTGTAAGGACAATTGGAAACATCTTCAAGAAAGTGAGGTAGGGCCTACTCATGTGGTGGAGAAGTTTAATGTCTTGCTGCAGCTTGAGCAGAGACTGCGCTACTCTTCAGACCCACAGCTCCCTGGGGCTGTGCTATCAGGAACCCTACCAGACCTCAAGATCCATATCAACCTTGAGAAGATGACCGCCCTTAGGAGTTGTATGGCAAGGCTAAACAGTTCATCTGTAAGAGAAGGGGATAAAAGCAAAGAGACAGGCCCAAACATAAGGTGTTCTGACCCTCTCACCATCCGACATGACAAGATCTTTCAGAGGGAGGACAGCTCCTGGAAGCTGCAACGTTCGATGAAGACCCAAAGTGTAATGACTTTAGAGCAACACACAAGGGAAGTCCTGGTGGAATCTCGTCTGCTATTAGCTGAATTTAATGTTAACTATATGCAGCTTGGTGTAGAGAGTAATGGCCGCTACATATCTGTTCTCAAGGTATTTGGAACAAATGCTTATTTTGTCAAGCGACCATATGATGCTGAAGTTTCTCTGACTGTCCATGGTCTTTTGCTGGTGGACACCTTACAGACTTATGGTTCAGACTTTGACCTCCTCGTGGCCTCTCATAAGCATCTCAGTTTTGACATACCCACAGGCAGCCTTCGAGAAAGCCAGCCCTCATCTCCTGTGTCATCTGAAGGCAGGTCCCAGGGGTCCTATACTAAGTCACCCTCTGGTATGCCCATGGATAGACTTGCCCCCTTTGGCGCCTTTCTGAAAGACCAGGAGGCCCTAATTAAGCTTGAGTACCAGTTTGTGAACTCAGACTGTCCCTCCATGAATCTAGACAGTTCCCTCCAAGTGACAACAATGCAGGTCAATAACTTGGACATCATTCTTAACCCAGAGACAATGGTGGAACTCCTTAAGTTCCTCCAGGAGTCTTTCCCTAAAGAGGAAAGCACCAGGGCATCAGGACATCAGCATACAAAACAGCCTTGCAGTGAGGAAGGAGGAGGGGCATATCAGGCCACCTACGACCAGAACAAAGAGCTGACTGTGGAGATCCATCGCCTTAACCTGCTTCTTTTGCGGACCGTGTCTACTGGTACTGTCCCAGGTGCCGAGAAGAAAGGGTTGAAGATTGCCACTGCCAGCATCACAGGCACCAAGGTCAATGTGTCTATGGGCAGTCGGTTGGACATCAATGGTTCACTGGGGTCCATACAGTTGGTGGACCTGACCCAAGAGGGAGGCCGTGGCCAGTTTGTGGTCAGCATTGGAAGTGTTGAGGACAACTCCTCAGCTCTTGGTGGATTAGCATTTCTTGCTGTCACAGAAGGGTTTCCTTCAGAGGCTTTGAATTTTCGCCTTATGGAGCGATCCCATGGGGAGTGTTCATTACAACTTCAAATGGCATCCTTGCACTATAACCATTCAGCCAAGTTCTTGAAGGAGCTGAGTTTGTCTGCCAATGAGGTAGAAGACAATTTCCGCTCTATGCTGAAAAGTGCTGCCACAAAAGTGTCAACAGTTCTAGTCACAAAGACAGCAGAATACAGCAATATGGTTTCACTCTTTGAAACTCCCTCAAGGAGAACTCGAACCCAAAGTCAAAGCTGGGCTTATCCATTTGTGGACGAGGAGGATGTGCCAATAGCAGAGCCAGAATCTACCCTAGACACATTCTTTGTGAAGCTCACACTCAATATCAGTATTGAGTCACCTGTTGTGTCCATTCCCCGGAAACCTGGTAACCCTGAGCTATTAGTTGGTCACCTTGGAAGTGTAACAATCCAGAATTTTGAAACTGGGGAAGACTGCAAAGGAGAGAGTTTACTGGTCTTGGTGAAAGATATCCGCCTTTATTCACTTAACATAAGTCATTTGGTTTTAAAGAGGGCACTCAGAAGGGATACTGCAGGCAGCATGTCATCAGCCTACACAGGGAGCATAAAACAGGATGAACCACAGTTTACACGTCATGACTTCTTTGAATTCCTCAGCCATGGTAAAGGTGAGAATGTTACAAGTTTTAAGAATAGTTGTATTCCAAAGATTCTATGCACTTGTTAATGCGGATAATGCAAGTGTATGTTTTAAATGTTGCATGTTGCACAAATTCACAGAATATATTTTCTTTAATAGCCTTCCATATTTTGAAAGACACCACCATACAGTTCACCCTGGAGAAGGTTTCCATTGATGAAGACAATCAGTTTACCTTCCAAACAACAGAGGAGCGCTGCAAGAGCACAGGATTGCTGAAAGTTAAGGGAAAATTCGTCAACCCTGTTCAGGTACAGGCTTTGTTAGCACAACAATAAATGTAAGCCAAAATTCAAGTAGTAACCATGACAGTTTTAAGTAGTATTTATGTTGTGGCAAACTTGAACAACGAAGACATAGTACCTGACAAGGCCTTGTAAAAAAAAAAAAAAAAAAGTGTTAATTTTACTTTAATGGCTCACAAAGCAGATATTTTGTAAACCACAACACCACTGTCATCGGTACAGTCAGTCACTTATGTCATACTTACTACTCTGCTGCTCTGTGTTACTTTTATATAACTAGAATAGCTGCACTGCAAATGTATGCCTCCGCCAACCATTCTAGTTTAATTTTCCATCAATGGCAGACTCTTTGAGTATAAAATGTCATTAATTAATCACTTTATGCAATTAGACATTTGTATGAAATTTTGTCATAATTAGAAATTATCTAATTGAGTTATGGGGGAGCATTAGCAGTGTTTTGATGATGAACTATCACAGAAAAATTGGACTGAAGGTAAAGACAGGAATAATATTTTAAAGGTAATATTTAAAATTCAACATTTTCTTCTCCTTTTCTTAATGTACATCTCCAATCCAGTACGGGTTACTGTCGGTCAGGGTGTAGTGCTATTTTTAAAAATAAAATATGACGCACATGCATGAGTAAATGCACATGGTTAACATGTAACCCCTTGCAAAGGTTGTGTATGCATATTTAATAAAACCACAAACACTGTGAAAGGCTGCTTCATTCAAAACATTTCAATATCAGAGCTGCTAATTTAGTTCATAAAATTCATTTAACAAAAGAAAAGGTTTTTATTCTCCATGCTCCTTAGCTAGCATGACTGCAGACAATGTTCATGGCGTCATCTCTTGTCTTTGTAATTTGATTTATTGTCTGATTTTCTTGTTTAATCCAGCGGAACTACACAACGCACTGTGTTTAGCACGGATGGTTATTTCTGTTGCACAGCACGCTGCTATGGATACATTGTTGTAACATGTCATAACAATAAAGCCAGCAGAGCCATTCTAGCATCTCAGAAGAAAATCTTTTGAGTGACTTTACCTAACTCGGTCATCAGGTGGAGCTGAAGACCATGTAATGTGCTAATGTGGTGTAATCTGAGACTCATTGGAGTCCATCTGCTGAGGTCACTGATCAGTGTGTGTATAATTTGCACTGTGTCAAAAATGTAGTGTGCATGATGGATCTTGAAAAGGTGCTTTACAAATGTGTGGCTTATGTCTTCTACATTTGAAGAAAAATGTTCTAAGTATTTTGTTATAAAGTGTTTTAACAAAATAAGCAAATTATTATTTAATTCTAACTCATTTTGAGTCATTGTTAAATTAAGACTTGCTTGTATTTTACAGAAAAGTGTTTTAACAGAATAAACAAATTAGTATTTCATTTGAACTTATTTCATAGGTTAGTGTTTGCACAGATTTACAAGCACTTAGGTGACTTAAGTGATTGAGGAGTGATACTTTGATAAAGTGTCCTATATGCAATAATGACAGCCTCCCTCACATTCACAATAAGGTAAAAAATAAATGTATTTTCTCATACAGTCTTGAAGGAAAGGATTGAATTATTCTTCACCTGGAATGTTTGCCTTGTCATCCTGAAATGTGAGACAAATTCTGGATCCCTACAAGTGGGAACCACAGTTTCTACATAGCCTCTGACTCTAATAGGTTATTTTCTGCTGTTCTGGATGATATGGGCAGTGGCTGTTACATCAAGTGCATTTTGGAGTGGTGAAAAAGTACTTAATCTAATGTCATGAAGCTCTGAATGTTCATTAACAAAGATACAAAGGATGGTCTTCTTAGCTGCCATACTTCCAACGCCTATGTCACAGAACAGAGTGTTCAGTGCACTACCTTTTCCATTTAAGAAAAGGTTTTGCTACATTTTGTGCGTGCTGAACACAGGTCTGATTCTTCTGATCTTACTGGCCTTTGCAATTGAGTTCAGAGTTCATGACCGGCTACAGAGGCAAAAAAGACTATGGTTTATGGTTATGGTTTATGGTAATGTTATATTACGTCATTATGCTTGTGAAATTGCTTTTTGTGACATGACAGCAGAGATAAGAAGCTAATTTGCCTCATATCTGTAAAGTTTATCAATAGAGTTATCTCCTCTGTTTTGGCTGTTTATTCACTGAAATTTATGGATGCTCAGCGGTGCTTCATTGTGTATTTATTGTTTGGTTGGTTGTTTTTTTTTTGTAAATGATCAAGAGGACTGTTGAAAAAACAGCGTTTTCATTTGGTGTTTTTCAGCTCAGTTCAGAGCTAAGCTACAACCATTTGCATGTGATTTTGCACATGTAGTGGCTATTAAGACAAGGCACTAGTGAGTTTTTGATATGTGGTTATCAATTCGCTTGGTGTTGAAGTTGTGTTTGATTTATGTAAAATGGTTAACATAAGCTTGTAGCTGAGTTTGTCCTGTTTAATTTGATGTGAAGCATGGCTATATTTTAACATAATTAGCGTGCTATTGGATACTGTTTGTTGGAGGTCTTGCTGGCAGACCCCAATTTGAGTTCTGCTGAGGCTCAAGAGATGTGCTTAAACACTTCTGCGTGCTTATCCAATAACTTAATTAATCAGTAAAATAAACAGGAGATTACTCGATTACTAAAGTAATCTATAGCTGCAGCCCTAGTACGCACACGAGTAATTTTTTTTTTTTTTTTTTGAATGTGAACTGTGATTGCATGTACAACCGATACACTGCGCAGCAGTGGTATCATCAGTATATCCTGAATGTGACATCCGTGACAAAGACGTTGAGATCTTGTACCTTACTTTAAAGCCATTCTAATTGCTCAGGGAGTTTGGATGTTTACTGCTTTTTATTGTGTATGCACTTCCCAGTGGCAGACTATAGAAAAATTTCAGCTTTGCGCCCTGATAGTCACCTGGACTACCAGGGGGAAGGGGCCCAGTTAGCAGGGCACGTGCCTGGGAACCAACAAAAGTTTGGATGGATGCGAGCAGCAGCTGCTGTTGCAGACTGCGTTCCCATGCTGCAGCACAACATCCAGAGGCCCTAGTGATTGTTGTGGGAGACATGAATCAATGTTATCTGGGCATAACAATGCTGGAATTTAGACAGTATGTTAAAGGGACAAACAAGGGAGAGTAGTCTGCTGGACAAATGCTTTATAAATGTGGAAAGAGCATATATTTCTAGGATAAGATGACCAATAGCTAACTCAGATCTTAACATGGCTGATCTTGTTCCAACTTATAAAACTAAAAGAAAGAGCAGTAAACCTGAGAAAAAAGTAATCAGAGTTTGGTTATCTGACAGCATAGAAAAACTTTAAGTATGTTTTGATTGCACATTGTGGCAGAAGTTTCTTCATGGCTCCTCGGATGGAATTTTAAGGGGGACAACAAATTATATAGACTTTTGTGTGCAGGTAGTGATACCAACTAAGGAAATAAAAATCTACCCAAACAAAATGTTTGTAATGAAGGTTGTTAAGCATATTATAAACTTCAAGAATGGGGACACGTTATAATTGAAGCGTGTAGAAGAAGAGGTAAAGGGGAAATTATGAGAGGCAAAGAGGGCACACAAGCTAAAATTAGAAAAGGCTTTAAATAGCAACAACATCAAACAGTTATGGGGCACTATGAAGAGGATGGCTGTACAATCAAACACCCAGAAAACATTAATAGCATAGAATGAGGTAGAATTTGCAAATGAACTCAACAACTTTTTCTCCAGGTTTGATAAGGTGTAATTCTGGTCATGTTGCTAGCATCCTTAATTCAGTAGTACCTGTGCAGTCAGACAAAACTGATGTTTCTGTTGAGCAGATGAGGAGCATGTTTGAATATTTGAATCAAAGGAAGGCCACATAACCAGACTACCTGAGTGGAATCATTTGAAAACTTTTACAGATGAGCTTGCACCTATGTGGCTTTTTAGTTCTATTGATACCCACATAGTTCTAGAAATGTGGAAAACATCACATATAATACCTCCCCCAAAGAAAACACGTCCTATGAAACTCGATGATTATCGCCTTGTGGCCTTGACTCCTATTGTTATGAAGACCCTAAAAAGAATTGTGGTTCAACAGCTTACCAAGTCTGTAGATGACAAACTGGACATTTTCCAGTTTGCACATAAGAGAAACTGTAGCACAGATGATGCAGTTGTAACATTAATACATCTAATATCAAACCATCTAGACAAGCCTTATTCTAAAACCAGGGCTTTCTTTACAGATTTTACGTCAGTTTTCAACATAATTCAGACAGAGCTCTTACTGGAAAAGATAACTCAAATGGAAGTAAATCCTCATCTGATTCACTGGTACCGTTCATTTCTCCCAAACAGAAAGCAGTTAAAATTAATAATACATATTCAACCTCTGTTGTTACCAACTCAGGAGCACCCAGGGGATGTGTGAGCTCTCTTTTACTTTTCACACTTAATACTGATGATTGTAAAACTGATAGTCCAAATACTTTTATTTTGAAGTTTTTAGATGATACTACACTATTGTCCTTGTTAAGCCCTACAAATTTTCTTAGTATTCAACAACGTTCCACAGACAGTTTAGTGGAGTGGTGTGAAAATAGTCCACTTATTAATAATCCAAAGAAAACAAAAGAAATCATCTTTGGTCTTTCAGAGAGCTCATATCCTCTACCAGTTACTGTCCATACCACAAAGACTGATAAGTTTTCTCCTAAAGGTTTTTGGGAATCATACGCGGACTCTACTTTATCCTGGAGTGTACACATGGAGTATTTTTGTAGCAAGGTACAGCAATGTATTTATTCCTCAGGAGATTAAGGCCATTTAAAGCAAACAAACAGATCCTGTTACTGTTTTTTCAATCCATAATACAGACACTTGAACACTTAACGGAAAAAAATCAATGAAGTGGAACAACCTTTATGAACCTTTATTACACCTAATAAGGGCAGACAAAGAAGCTTCAGTATACTAAAAGGAGACAGTTGGAGGCATCTAGTGCAAAAATTGTGTAAGGCTGTAGTAACATTATATTGCTGTGGACATGTACATTGTCATAAATTAATCCAGACAAAATACAAATGTTGAGCAGTGGCAGGGTTTGCATCAACAGAAAACAGTATTAACAGCATTTTAGAGGGCTTCTTACTAAAAATATGCAAGGGAATTTGAGACACTCGCCATAACTGAAATAGACCCTAGGCTATATTTGTAATATTAGTGTTATGACAGACGGACAGACTCTTTTGAAAAAGTTTCCAAGGTCTCAGATACCCATGTTGTGAATTTGCACAGGTTATTAGAGCCCTATATTCTTCTTCTTCTTCTTTTGCTTCTTCTTCTTCTGCCTCCTCTTCTCATAATAATAATAATAATTATTATAATTTTTATTATTATTATTGATGCCATTTTCAAGGGTCAGTCTTTTAAGAATTCTCCCCAAGAGGTTTATTTAGTCCATTGAAATATCAGTCAAAACATTTTAAATATCCTAAAGATATGACATTTTTGCCATTTTAACTTATATACAAACAGTGGCTACATCAGCATGACAATTTTTTTATGTATGGCTGCAATACAGGAAGTTGTTTCAAGTCAAATGTGAATTGAGCACTATGAAACAAGAAGTGGTTTTAATTTTTTTCTTTAAAAAATGATTAAAAATGATCGCACTGAATCATTGAAAGCTTGAGTGTTCAGTGCCCATGCAGGCTATGTACCTTAGATGACTGTCCTTGCCCAAGATATGTGCTCATATGGCACGCACAGTACAGGTGAGATACAGCCCCTCAATCTCCAGTTGCAGTCTGTCTGAAGAAGGAGTTACCGAAGACACAGCGACTGGAAGGGATGGAAATCATAGAAATAGTTAACTGTACTGTGTGCTACAACATGTAAGACTGTCGATCTGTAGCGCTAGCATGCAGGGTTTAACCTAATCTAGCAGCATACCTTAAGATAAACTAACCATGACACTTAAGCAGAACTCTGGGCACTCAGCTCAGCTATAAAAAGACTGCTAACGGAACCCTGGAAGACTCGTTGCACTCTGTAGGGTACCCACTGGTACATCAGTAAACAAATTCCGGGTTGCTAGGGAAACAGTTAGCCTTGGCACAGGCTGAGAGAAGCTGCTTAACTGAAAATAATAATTCTTGTAAAGGACTTACTGAGCAAATCCAGACTGTGTTTAAAGATCAATCCCCATGGGTTGTCTATGAACTATTAAATAGTAAACAAAGATAGCCCAAGGAGGCTTAATGCTGTTTGTTCACAGAAATAGAGCAAGGATGACTTGAGAGGGTCTAGTCAACTGGGATAATATGAGGTAGCTTGCCTTTAGCACAAGCTACTATATAGAAGCTCCAGTGACACCACATCTGTTAGTGATGGATGTGATGTCGTCAGAGCTTCAGTAGTTAGTCACATGGAGGTGATTCCCATAGCAAAACACAAAATGGCAACAGAGAAGAACATCAGTATGGGTCTGCAGGGCCTTTAAATTAAATTAAATATTTTTATGTGAGGATAGTGACTTTGTTATTAATTGTATTAAAATTTGACACTCTTTTGATAGGTGTTCCTGTGCAAGTCTGTGTATGAACAAGTCCTCCAGACAGTGGATAATTTGTCTCTGATTGAGGAGCAACATGTCACGCCAAGCCAACCGCCTACACCCCCACCACCAACTCCTATCTCCAATAGACCTCACCGCTTTCCTGACCCCCAGGGAGGGCTGTTTGCAAGAGACCCTCCCCATATCAGCTTTTCCCACTCATCACTTTCCTCACCTTTGCCTCTACAATCTCAAAAACCTGTTCTGCATTCTCCCTCATTCACTCAGCTTAAAGTCACCTTACATGTGGCAGAATTGCTGGTCCAGCTCAGTGCTGACCTGACCCAGGGCTCCCAAGGCTTGGTCAGTCTTCGCTTCCAAGATCTAGAGGGAGACTTTACCAAAGACGAGCCTCATCTACTGGCAGTTCAGCTGGCTCTGCGCTCGCTGCTAATGGAGGACCTCCTGGAGCAGAACCCTGAGTCTAAGTACAAGCATTTGATGGTGTCTCGTGGCGCTCCAAAGCCCTCTGCCTTTAGTCCAAAGGAGTATCTTTCCCAAAGCTGTCCATCAGCATCTAATGCCCTGTACCCAGACATGCCACGCTCACTACCTGCCCACATTGAGGAGGCCCGGAATGTCTTCCAACTCTACCAGAGGCATCCCAATACCCACTCAGCAAGCAGTCGCAAATCAAAGAGGGACCCAGACTGTCCCAGCACTCCACCTCCTTCTCCTACCCACAATACACCCTCCCCTCAGACACCTTCAGACTTTGATGAGTCACTAGTTCATATCAATGTCCTACTGGTGGACCAGAACCATCCAGAATTCAAAACACGCTATGGCAGTGTGGGAAGAAGTGTGGATGTTGACTTTAACTGCCTGAATGTTTTGATCACACTGCAAACCTGGGTGGTTATCCTGGACTTCTTTGGTATTGGCTCCACAGCCAAAAATCATGCAATGAAGTTGCAACCTATGTCACCTGAACCTGTGCCAGGACACTCCTTGTATGAGCCTTATATCAGTGAGGAACAGACAACAGAAGCTGTTAATACAAAAATAGACCTTAAGGTAGGTCAGTGGACCTAGTGCCTTGAGATAGAATTTGCTGGGATGCTTACATAATACACGTCAATTTGGTAGCTCCAGTAACATGTACAGAAGGGACAAGTGTTAAATAATGTTATTTTTTCTGCTACACGTAATAGCAATTTAAAGATTGTTCTGATTTCTGTTAAGGATAGACTAATGTGCAAAATCAAACTTTTTACAGTGAAACCATGGTAAAAGCTTTAGCTGCTGTATTTTAAAGATCCATTTTATATCATTTTCTTGCCATCATTGTTGAGGGTAATACAGCTTCCAGTGTTATGACCAGTAAGTTGTGCAAGAAAGAAGTTTCCTCAGAAAATTAATAATTCTGCTATTTTTTGCTCTCTCATCTTAATAAAGCTGTAGGAAAAATTTCTCAAGAGGATGTTTCATCTCTAAAGCTATCCATTTTTTATTCTTAGGTTAATTCTTTGTTTCTCCAAACTTTTTTTTTTTTTTAGGTTCATTCTTTGTCGCTTGTGTTGAACAAGAAGCACAATGAACTTGCCAGAGCTAGTGTATCCAAATTATCTGCTCACATGGAAATGTTGGGTGAGAATGAAAAACTTTTTATTCATTTTGCTTAGATAGAGCTGCTCCTCCCCCTATTCTTTTTTTTGAATCTTTGATTTATGAAACTAATGTGTAATAAAAACATTATGTATAATATTTTAGATGGAGACCTGGCTTTACAAGGCAGTTTAGGAAGTTTGTCCCTGAGTGACCTCACACCGCATGGTAATCTCTATAGAGAACGTTTCACCACACGAGGAGGGGAAGCTCTTGTTTTCAACATCCATAAGTACATATCATTAAAGTTTGAGCAGAAAATTACTTTAAAAGTCAGTCAAGAACTTTGAAGAATTGGTCCTCTTTTAGTCATCTTTGTTTTTATGGTCCATTCAGATTTGGCCGGCCCGATCCTTACCTAGAGCGGGAATGTGACATCAAGGTGTCCTTGCAGATGGCCTCAGTGCAGTATGTGCACACCCAGCGCTTCCAGACTGAAGTGGTGGCCTTCATTCAACATTTCACTCAACTACAGGATGTCCTTGGCAGGCAAAGGGCTGCAATGGAGGGCCAGGCTGTAAGTACTGCATGCTGGGGATTTTTGCCTAACCCTAACCCTAGTCAAAAAACTGTAAGAAAGATAACTAATCTTCAGTTTACACCAATCAAATCTCTGAAGATTTCAGTGTAACTATTGATTACTAAAAAACATGCTTTAAAATTTTACACACTGAATATTATCTGTTATTTTTAATGTTAGAAAAATATTTCTCAGCTGTTTCCCGCTTTCCTTATCTAAACAAAATTTTCTCCTTCTCATGCAATATGGCATATGCACAAAATTCCCTGCAGAGTATGATTGAAAAGGCCCAATATAATGTTCATATCCATCTATTGAACATTAGTTATACCAGTAAAATATGTAGAGCCTGCACAGAACTTAAAAGATGTTAAAAAACGATACTCTGCACACACAGCTTGTTCATTTTCCTGCTGTCTGGCCAGAGGTATAAAAAAATCTGTAGCCATACCACTGAAAAAATAAAGGCAACATTTTTCTTTGGGCTGTGAAACTTGTATCTTGCAATTATTTCTACTCTGTTTTTCTAGGGGTAGCATGGTGAATCAGTGGTTAGCACAGTTACCTCACAGGCTACAAGAGGGTTGAGTTTGATTGTCGAGCTGGCACACATTCTCCTGTGCTTGGTGGGTTTCACCTATAGCTGATACCTGCCACTGCCCTTGACCAAGTCACTAACTTAGAGCTGGAGTTGGTCTTTGTCGGATGACAACTGCTCCTAAGGGATGAATTAAGTGCAGAGAATCAATTTCAGTACTTTGTACTGAGTATGATTATATTTAACAAAGAATTCTTCTTCTTCTCTACTTACCCTTTGTCTTTTCTTTTCTTCTTCTAATCCTGCCTTTGCCCTCTGCTGTCTTTTTCTTGCTCCGTCCTGTAGGTGCGAGATCATCCTCAGCGGGCGTCCAGGGTTCTGTTAGATATTGAGGCCGGTGCCCCAGTTATTCTCATCCCAGAGAGCTCACAGTCTCCAAGGGTTATGGTGGCCAACCTTGGCCAGCTGAGGGTTCAGAATTGCTTCTTGCCAGCTGGGACACATGGGACTTTTTCCCTCGTTGACAAGGTAGAGAAGCTCACCATGGCACATGCCTTTTTCCCTTCTCTGGTGAGTCACACTGAAAGTTCACCACCTATGCAGTTATCCCTGACCATCCTTTCTCTTCCACTTCTTATTTGAAGAGCAGGTGGCATCTTGACTTTTTAAAACTTAGTTGAACTAAACTGATTAATGGGCAAAATGCAAGTTGACTTTTATTTTGAAGTAGGCTGGTCACAGCTAAGTCAGTTAGCCTAGCTAGCTTACCGCTATTGATCGCCAAAAACATGCTTGTTGAACGTAACAGCAGTCATTTTCTGTTTGTTGATAGCGGATCAATTAAATGTGTCTGGGAGCAGTTAAATGCCTTCTATGAAAGTCATGGAACAAGAGGGAGCTGTTAGATGAAGAGCTGCAATCAAAAGTTTAGCTATAAAACTCCTTTCATTCAAGTTTTCAAGTTCTCTATTAGCATCAGAAATGTTTTAAAGTATGTGCTTTTGAGTTACGCTTTGACAACTAATCCTCTGCCACTATCCAGCTGGTCAAATCTCGTTACTCTTGTCACAGTGTAAGTGAAATAAAACTGTGTCTCCAGCAACTGTGTGCTTAACTCTAAGGATTTGCTCAGCAAATTTAATAAAGAACTGAAAAAGTCTTGACAGCACTACTTTTCTCAACCAATAACTGAAAATCATAATAATTCTAAGTTTCTGTTTAGTACAATTGATAAATTGAGCAGTCCCTCCAAATCAATACCTGCTGAGGTATACTTTTCAGAAATATGCAATGAATTCACCTCTTATTTTAAAGCCAAGATAACCATTAGAAATCAATATTGTGGCCTCTTGTGCTGATGCAAATGACTCCTATACTACCCCACACTACCATAGTGACAGCACTCTTTCCAGCTTCAACCATATACATAGTTGCAATCTTTAAGAGCTGGTACAAAAATAAAGCCCTGCAACCTGTGCTCTTGATGCTGTGCCTACCAAGTTTTTAAAAGTGTGTTTATTACTGACGATGTTCTTGAAATTGTCAATACTTCCCTGATCTCTGGAATCTCCCCCACTGTCCTAAAACATGCTTTTGTTACTTTATTGTAAGGAAGAGCATTCTTGATCCATTTGTCACTGATAACTATGGGCCAATCTCAAACATGCCATCCCTAGGGAAAATTTTAGAAAAGGTTGTTCATTTGCAGTTACATGTGCATCTTTTACAAAGCAGTCTATTTGACTCGTACCAGTCTGGTTTTAGGGTCAATCACAGTACAGAAACTGCTCTTGCCTGAGTAGTTAACGATCTTAAAATCAACTCTGATAAAGTGTCTCTTAGTGTCCTTGATCTCAGTGCAGCCTTGGATACGGCTGACCATGTTATTGTGCTTCAGCACCTTGAAAACTTTTTTGGCTTTAAAGGCACTGTTCTTGATTTGTTTTCTTCATACCCTACCACCAGACCCTTCTTTGTCTCTGTTGGTGACTTTAAATTGGATGAAATCAGCATTTTCTATTCTTGGCCCTCTACTGTTTAATCTCCCAATTGGTTTCATAATTCGTCAGTACAACATGTCATATCACTCCTATGCTGATGGCACACAAACATGTCTGTTACCTTACCACCTTAGCCTAGTAAACGATCTCATCCAGTTCATTAATGATGTCAGACACTGGATTACCCAAAGTTTTTTACAACTAAATGAGGACTAACCCAAGATTGTGTTGGCAGATCTAAGGCTCTGGGGCATCAGATTAGTACTTTACTACCCCCAACCCTTTCCTGTGAAACCCACTGAGCAAGTCGGAAATCTGGGTGTGATAATAGATTCTGTTCTTAACTTCCAAAAGCACATTTCTTGTACCACCAAACTGCTTTTTATCATCTTAGAAACATATCCAAAGTTTTTTCATTCCTGTCGCTATCAGAATCTGAAAAGTTGGTTCATGCATTAATTTCCAGTAGGCTGGACTATTGTAATGCTTGAGTAACAAAACAAGCAATTAATAAACTCGAACTTATTCAGAATGCTGCAGACAGAGTTTTAAAAAGAACCAGAATGTGTGAACACATCACTCCTATTCTTACTTCTCTTCACTGTCTCCCAATAAAAGAAATAATTAATTTTGAAGTATATTTTACTGTTTTTAAAGCCTTGGATGGTGCAGCTCCTTCCTACATCTCTGACATGCTCACTGAGTACACACCAGATAGGCTCCAGAGATCCTCAAGTAAAAGTCTTCTCAGTATTCCATGAATACATTCAAAATCAGCTCAGGGTGCTTTTACTCATTATGGTCTGACTCTTTGGAATTCTCTGCCACATGAGCTTAGGTCTGCTACAACAGTATCTTCCTTCAAAAGCAGACTAAAAACATATTTGTTTTTACAAGCTTTTAAGTAAGTATGAGTATGTGGTTGAACAGCTGTGTCTTCATTTCAGGATGAGTATTGATATTACTTCTGTTATCACCGTTATTTTTTATTCTTCTAGCAGTAATAATAATTATACTAATGATTACTTACTTATTTCTTTATTTTACTTTATTTTATTTATCTGTTTATTTATTTTGTTGTCATGCTGATGGCTCTATTGTTTATTGCTGCTATTGTAGTTGTAATTTTTGTTTTTGCTGTTATTCTATTCATTGTTGTTATTATTACTATTGCTGTAATTGTGCACTGACATGTGACTTCATGCTGTCATGCACCATTACCTTTGCTAGCACCATTACCTTTGCTAGCACCATTTCTACTATTGTGGTATTTGTTCTATTGTTTGCTCTTTGTGTATCTCTGTCTCCTCTCAATTGTCATCCCATTCTCTCTTTATACTTCCTCTCTCACTTTCTTTCCTTCTCTCTATCTCTCTCTCTCTCCCTCCCCCTCTCTCCTCTCTGTCTTTCTCCCTCCTCTCCTTCTCTCTTTCTTTCTGTGCCTATTTCTTGCCCTATCTCTTTCTCTTTCTTTCCCTCTTAACCCAACTCGTCCCATCAGATAGCCACCCACCTCTGAGCCTGGATCTGTAACAAGGTTTCTGCCTGTTAAAAGGAAGTTTTACCTTGCCACTGTTGCTGAGTGCTTGCTCATGTAGAAATTGCTTTTAATTTTTGGGTTTTCACAAATTTAACACTTTTATTTGAACAGTTGGTGCAATATCTTTTGTTAAACTGCATTAATTAAAGCTGAAAGTTTACACTTACATCACATTTTAATTGCATCCTTTTAAAGCCATTTTGATGGTATAAAGAGGGAAAAGCAGAAAAAATATGACGCTGTCCAAATACCTATGACCTGACTGAAAGAACCTCTACTTACTTGATTAGAAGACAAATAATTTAACATTACATGTAGTATTTTTTTTAAGTATAGGAACTATGAATGGTTCACAAATACCTGTCTTAAGACATAAATAATGTTGTTGGTGTATTGTTTTGTTACAATTTTGTCTTGAAATTTGAGTGTTCCAATTTGCTTAGCTGTTTTGCACAGTGCTTTACCCTCTCAATCAAGTGTTAAAAACACTAGTGGTTCAAGTAATTCCTTTTCTTTAAAAGGGAGACTTATTATTTGAGTTACAAAAAGTGAAACTGACAGTCTCACTTCTGTGTTAAATTGTTTGTCCTGACTTACAATATGACAGTTTCAGTAAGTCAGTATTTGACAGAGGAATATGGTTGCTTTTACCTTTTAAAAACAGTTAACATAAGCAGGAACATTGATGGAAATGTCTGCTGTCTTATGCTGTCAGTGGCACAAATACATGCCCCATTCTATTAAGTTTTAGGGCCCTGAGAGACCAGGTTGATGACTAGCCAAATGGCTAGTTAGTTATAGCCTTTGGTGAGCATCTGCAGCCCAGGTTTTTGCTCTGTGTGCGCTGTACCTGATCAAGCATGTTAAACTGGTGGCTAAGCCTTTTGGTAAGAAATCATTCTAACTGGCTGCTCAGCTCAAGAGAAATCAGTTTACAGGAATAAAAAACAGAAAGTGTGAAAAGCAAGCAAGGAAGTTCATTCTTAATGTCTTGAAGAGTCATTTAAACAAGGCAACTGGACTATGTTGAATGGTTCACTTCTCATCCACGAAGCATCTTCAGTTCCAAAGGACTGGTTGAAGGAAGCACATATTTATCTTACAGGAGAGAAAGACAACAACAAAAGAAGTGGAGGGATTATTTTTTGAGGACAGCAATGTACAGATTTTTGGGAGAGAGGAAAGATGGTTTGAAAGAGGAGTTAAAGAAGCCATCTACACCAAACTGGAGAAACCTTCTCTCAACAGAG
>JAQMCX010000002.1:636707-651227 GCA_029814765.1 Acanthurus leucopareius
AGTTTGTTCAGTCTGCTGGTGTCACTGGCTGTGATGCTGCTCCCCCAGCAGACCACAGAGGAGAAGAGAGTGCTGGCTGCGACAGACTGGTAGAAGATCTCCAGCATCTTGCTGCACACATTGAAGGATCTCAGCTTCCCCAGGAAGTAGAGTCTGCTGCACCCCTTCTTGTACACAATGTCATAGAGGTGTAATGTGGTGTTTAAACAGAATACATAATAGAACAATTATACCTACTCCTTCGCACACAGTCAGCATATATTGGCTAATGAGTCAAAGCCGTCCCTCAAACAGCAGTTTCATCCAACAAGTCATCAGGCCACTTTTTTACTTGCTCAGATAACCAATCAAATTGAGTATGAGGGTGCCTCAGTAACTCCATTAGTCGGTTTGTTGTTAACACCTATCATCTGCTACACTCCTAAAACTTTATAAGTTATCCCTGATTGATTCTTTTAGGGAAATTAATTCTCTGCATATTATACAGTCACCAGGGGACCAACTCCAGTGCAGACAGTTTTATAAAAATAAGGTTTCTCTGTTATATAAGCCTGCTTTAAAGGATTTGAAGTCCCTAATTTATGAGCATGGCAACCCTAATAGAAGGCATTCTGGATCCAAATCCAACTCCTTCTTAAAAATCAGATACAACTTTGAAACCAGTTTCGTCCATAGGGCTTGAATATGTACCCATGTCCATAGCGTATGCATAAAACTACCAACCTCCTAATTACATTTAATACAGATAGCAGACTTCTTTGGATCCATCTTATTTCTGAGTTTAGGTGGTATCTGAAGTTATTATGTTATATGTTATTAGCACCCTCCTATATATCCATCACTGTGGACTCATCCGTCTCAAGATCAAGCTCTTTAGCCCTTGTTTGGAAAATTCCATTTACCACTTCCCAGGCCTTGTAAAGAGCCACATAATATCGCCCCAAAAGCCCTACATTTTGTCTTTCATAGAGTACTTGCTCTAATGGGTATAATAACTGGATTGAAAATATAACCAGCTTGATATTGAATGCAACTTTTAACTTGCAGAAACCTAAAGAAATGTGTTTGCAGGAATTTATATTCAACCTTATTTGTTCAAACAACATCACTGTCTCCCTTTAACAAGTCTTTCAAAATCGTAATACCTGCCTTTTCCCACTGAGAAAACACACTGACAGTCTTGCTAGGAGGAAAGCCTTTGTGTCTTGTATTGTCTTGTGATTGATGATAACATATCAGTTTTTTTCCCATTTCTTGATCATATTCCAACCTTTAGTGTAGATTTTACAATAAAATTGCCATCTGCAATCTCTGCTTCCTTTCTGATCAAAGTAAATGGGGGACTGGCCAATGTTAATGGTTTACCCAGATTAAATCTTTTTATATTCAACCAGATAGAGTCTGGATCATTTTGTATCTAGTCAACCAAAAACCTGACATTAGAAGCTAGGTGGTACAATTTAATGTTTGGGACAGCCGTACCTCCCTTATCCAATGGTAATTGCAATTTTGTGAGCTTAAGTCGTGGTCTTTTACAGTTCCAGATAAATGTCATAAGCAAATTATTTAATGTCTTAATAGTGTTACTGTTTTGTAACAAAGTGGAATAATTTGGGGTTGATAAAGCAGTTTGTCTAGAGCATTCATCTTGATCAGGGAGACTCCTCCCAACACAGAAATTGGGAGGGGGCCCCATCTTTCTGAGTCATCATGACTATGGTTGAACAAAGGCTAGGAATTAGCGTTGTACATTTTCAGATGCTCAGGAGTGACAAATATACCCAAATAAAAAAAGCTCCTGTTGCCCATCTGAAAGGTGACAAACCAAATGATAGAATATGACCCAGGGGCATTGCTTCTCACTTTTTAAATGTATTTTATATCCAGAAATAGCACTACATTGACTAATAATATCAAGAACTTCAGAAATAGATGTTCATGGTTGTGTAATAAACAACAAAACATCGTCAACATGCAACAAGATCTTTTTGCTGTTTTTGATTAGTTGATATCCATGAATATTAGGGTGTGTTCTAAAAGCCTCGGCTAACGGCTCTATTGCGCTTGCAAATAACAAAGGGGCCAGCAACAAGGGGCACCCTTGTTGCAGACCCCTTCCCAGTTAAAGTATGACAAACATTTACCATATGTTAAACAGCTTAATCTGATGAAGTTATTACAAAACAAATTCCTTGATCTTATATAAAACAAAAAAATACCATTCTATGTGAGCAAACACTTTCTTGCATCCAATGAAACCACCACGCCTTTGATATTGTTTTGTTAACATAATTGTGTGATATTAAGTAACCTCCTCAAAATGTTACATTAATTCCTGCCAACAATTAACCCTGTCTGGTCATTCTTGATAATATGTGGAAGAATTTTCTCCAGGCTTAAGGCTTATATTTTTGAAAGAATTTAGAATATGGATTTAAGTTGAAAAAAGGCAACTTTTATCCTCCTAGTAGTTGTAGGTGGCATTATACTTCAGCCACTGTCGTAAGTCACACAGACGCAGGAAAGGACACCTACTTTTCTTTGGAGCACAGAGTCATTTCTTAACTAGTATTACACTGTTTATTCAGGTTATACATCATAATAACAAAATTAAGCTTAAAAAGTTGTCTTTTTCCACTTCAATAAACTAATAGGCCCCTAGGATGAACACTCATGGTCTGTTTTATGTTTTTTGAGAATTATGCCAATATTTGGCTCTGTGAGTGTCTTAGAAAGGGACCCTGACTCAAGAGGATGATTAAGCATGTTCAAAAGCTGTTTCATCATCAATAATTTAAAGAAGTTATAGAAATCTGGACTAAAGTCTCTCTAATTGTAAGGCATGCATGGCTGCAGTCCATCCAATGTAATATATCTATTCAGATCCATTTTTTGTTTGTCGTTGGGCATGGGAAGAGTCAGGTTAGAGAAGAATTTCTCTGTCACTTTCCTGTCAGTCCTATTTCAAGGGCGCCTGTGTTTTAGTGCACTTTGTTCCGTCTTGTTTTGTTTGTGAATTCAGTGGTTTGTCAAGATTTCAGGAGCTCTTACACCAGAGATCAGCTCCTGAAAATCATAGCTACAACCCGAGCAAACTTATTCTCCACATTCATCACCTCATCTTTGGATTTTTTAGACATTTTGGTTAAAGGTGTGCTCACCCTTGCTCATGCAGTGCACAGACGACGCAGGAGAAGAGGACAGAGGGCAGGTGCTCTTGTATGTCTTTGACAGCATGGACATCACACATCACTACTTGTAATATTTTCTCTGTAATGTGTGTTCACTGTGCAACAAACTGGATAAACTTAAGCTGCAGTTGGGAAAAAGCAGAGACCTCTCTTCATCTTCCACCCTCTACTTTACGTAGTCATGGCTGTGCAGGTTAATACTAGTCTCCACACTGAATCTTTTTCGTAAACTGTAAACCCCTCTATTTCCCCTGCAAGTTTACTTCATTCGTTCTGGCCGGTGTGTATATTCCACCAGCCAGCAATGTGCAGGTTGCACTGCACATTAGCTGACCAGATACTGCATGTGGAGTGGACATACCCAGACACCTTGCACGGTGACTACAAAGGAAAATATTTTGGATCACTGTTTCACTACAGGACATCAAAGCTGGAGACCAGTGAAGCTGGTAAGGATCTTCAGGCATATTTGGACTGCACTGACTGTGATGATTTCAGGACTGCAACCAGCAGTTTAGATGAGTATACAGAGGCTGTGATATCATACATCAGCCTCTGTGAAGACAGATGTATTCCATCACGCACCTAGGTGAGCTGTAACAATGACAAAACTCACAGCCAAAATCAGACAGCTCAGGTCTGAGGAGAAGGAAATATTTAAGAGTGGGAATTAAGACAGATTTTTTGTGTCAAAATACAGGTTTATCAAGGCAAGAGAGGCCAACAACAAGACTGAGAAATTCCAACACCAGTTTTCAGCCAATGATTACCTCCCCCATGAACCACTGGCGCTTCTACAGTGACCTGAATGAGTTTAACTCTGGCTTTTATATTTTTTTATTTTTCCTTCTACCTGGAACTTAATGCTTTGAAGACAGTGGAGATGGTTCTGGATTACAAAAAGAACTCCTATCACTGTGTGTGACTTCCAGTCAACACTGTGGAGTCCTTCCACTTCCTTGGCACGCTCATCTCTCAGGAGCTCAAGTGGGAGTTGCATATCAGAAAAGTTGGAATTGCTTTGCTAATTTTTCTTGGATGGGGAACATATCAGCTGTACCTAATTTATTTTGTGTCCCTGAGTAACATGCTTACCAATTCAACACCGATAAATATAACACCTTAATGTTAACACAAGGCCTCTTTTTAGAGAGTTACCTTGTCTGCAACTTAGTCATCCCTTCAGAGTCTTGTCTCCTACCATCAGTCCGATATAAATTAGATTTTCACTGGCATCATTTAGCTCTGGTGTGATCTGCCAGCAGTGGTCTCTCGGGTTTACTGTTTGTCTTTTTTAAAAATCACTAATTTCAGAATTCTATGATTTGGCATGGAATTGTTTATGGACTGCAGTTGTTCAGAAAGAGAATGATCATCTTAAGTGATTCTCATTTTTATTGTTCTTCACAGAGAGCTGAGCCATGCAGTACCTGACATGTCCATTCATGGCAGCCTGTCATCAGTACATTGCTCTCTGGACCTGGAACACTACCAGCTTATCAGAGGGCTGCTGGAAAACAACCTAGGAGAATCTGTTGAGGATTTCCTGCGACCTTACAACTTGCAGGACCCTAGCACCTATGTAAGAAAACAGACAACCACAAGTACACTGACCAATCAACAAAGTAGTTAAATGCCATCTGTGCAGTGAGTCTATAAACATAAAAATATGTAGCGAATACCATGAGAGCAGTCAAAAATGACAGAGACTGTTTCTGTTGCACACATTTTAAACACTGCATAGTAATGTGCATGTAGAAGGTGCAAGCAGTAACTTAAGTAATAAGTATTTCAAGTTGCTTAGCTTTGTCATAATCAGAGTTACATGCAAATGTGTGACTACTGGTACATGTGCCTTTGCAATGTCCTGACTCCTGAGCAGAAGCAGCACTGGTCAAAATGAAGTTTAGTTTCTGGGTTATAGCCATAGATCCAGGTTTAAGGAATACTTACTCATATATTGCTGCTATATGCACATTTCTGTACTCCATTCCCATGCAATATGAACAGTCTCATAAATTTTTGATGGCACCTCATATTTTTGTGTCATGAAATCTATTTCACTTGCCCATTTTAGCCAGCTAAGGATGTTTGGCTTTTTTAAATTGTTTGTTGTGATTTTGAGACTTGAAGACTTTGCAGGGGAACTAAGTAAATTCCCATGCAATATGGGAATTTTTTTATGGATAGCCCAGTCTTGTAGAAAACAAATGGGCCTAAACCCATAGGACTTTCTTTGGCCCTTCAATATAGATTAGCTCACTGTCAGCTATTTCCATTGTTGCACTGAAGGTAGAATTTTCCTATAAAACTAAATTTAGACCAATACGAAATTAATCCAGCTCAGTCGTCACTTAAATGCCTCTCGCATATGTGTGGCATTAACTTTGTCTGCAGAGCCCCTCTGCCTGTATTTTGATGTTATGTTTTAGTCGAGACGTTTCTGGGCAAAGAGTGGGTGAATTTCCCTCAGCCAATGACAGTGGGCAGGAGAGACTGGGAGTGGGTAAAACATAGCAACTAGATGCCTCTCAGACTGAAAAACGTTCATTTTACATGTTTGAGCATTCAGTCACAGGCCTTTAAGTTTGTAAGTTATTTTAAGTAGGTATATCATCGACAATGGCTAACTTATCTGTTGCAGGGCTCTTAAGCCGCTGCTGTGGTTGCCGCATTGAGGAAATTTTTCACACCAACTAAAACTCTTGTGACACCACCGGCAATCCCTGGCAGTCCCCTTGCTTTCTACATGACAAAACACTCACTATCTATAGAGTGCAGTGTTAATTTACTGCTTATGCAAACTTTGCATTCCCCACACCTGCAACTTCACATTAAAAGTATTTAAGTGGCAATATGTGAGATGACTTATTTTGAAGTAGGCTAGTCACAGGTTAGTCATTTAGCCTAGTTAGCTTACTGCTATCAATCACCAGAAAAATGTTTATAAAGCAAAACAATGCTCCTTTTCAGCATTTGTTGACAGTGGTTCAATTTTAAACACATCTGGGAGCAGTTTTATACCGTCTGTGTAAGTAATGGAACAAGAAGGAGCTGTTAGATGCATTCGAAAGTTGAGCTAACAAACTCTATTTTTAAGTTCTCTGTTAGCATCAGGAATACTGTAAGGTAGATGCTTTTGTGTTATACTTTGACAACTAACTGGTCAAATCTCCCTACTTAACATACCATAAATGAATTGTCACTGTGTCTGGCAACTCTGTGCTGCAACTAAGCCACTGCTGCATGGATCCCACTGGAGGCCTGCAGCGGGATATAATTGTATCCTCTATCCGACAGCATTGATTTCTAAAAGGCAAAATGACAGTGGGGCTAGTGGGCATGTTTTGTAATCAATGTAGCCCCATCACCATGTAACACCAACAGACCAGTGACTACCATGGTGAGTCTAGTCACTGCCATATATGATGTGATAGGTGCAGGTGGTAGGTGTGTTCTGGCATCGCTGTCAGGGGCAGGGGGCATGCGCTTCTGGAGTCCTGGAGGAGGAGCCCAACTTGAATGTTGTTTTTAAAAACCGCAACGAACAATGCTACTGACTATACCTTTTAAAACAAGCTGCAAAATAGGGCAGTAATAGGGCTTTTGGTCTAGATTACATTCAACAGAATATTTACTAAGTTTAAGTACTAGTACTTTACTAAGTGTCATACTTAACTGTACTTACAGTGATTGTTTTTTCTTTTTAATTAAGTTAATATCCTTTTCTCATGTTCTAATTCCTCTTTAGAAGTGCTGGTTTATGAACTGGTAATGTGTCTCCTTTTAGACGGTGTTAAGTGGAGATGTCTACGTCAATTTGTCATTCCTTGTTGACATGATGGATGTCAGTCTGGAACTCTTGGACAGCCCCAAACCCACAAAACACAATCGCTCGTTAGCAAGGTGGGCCTTCTCTGTCTGTTCACAGCCTCATAAAAACACTTCAGGCTTATGCTGTGAAAAGCATCTCAAGTCACACAACTAATTGTTAGATAAACAGAGTTTGCTTAAAATTTTCTCACAGTAGCCTAATGCAAATAAAATCAATAATCACAATGAAATAATGCAAAATAACATTAAAGCCCATCACAAC
Organism: Acanthurus leucopareius; assembly: GCA_029814765.1. Classification (NCBI taxonomy): domain Eukaryota; kingdom Metazoa; phylum Chordata; class Actinopteri; order Acanthuriformes; family Acanthuridae; genus Acanthurus; species Acanthurus leucopareius. The sequence goes on from JAQMCX010000002.1 coordinate 643,995, forward strand.
TAAAAATCGATAGATTAATAATGCCAGTACCACAGCACATGGAAAAAAAACTGTATGTCTGAGCCAGATGAGCTCTTCTTTCGTGTAGTGAATTACTTTAACTTTAAACAAAATAAATAGGAAACACATGAAAAAATTAGGCCACACACTTCTCTCTTGCAGAAAAAAGAAGTTGATATGAAGTGAGTTATATGAATTCACCATGGTGTTTTGATCCCTGCATCAGGGTGCAGACTCAGACTGCCAAAGCAGCAAAATGAAAGGCTTTCAGACCCCTAAATGCAATCATTCAACATCTGTCCAATCAGCAGCCACAGAGTATATTTATAAAAGTAGTCCAACTACACTTCAACTAAGTTCACATGAAGTGATCATAGTCAGCGTATTTTTAATAATTATAATAATAATAATTATCACAACAGTTTTGGAAGTTCAAAAAGTCAGAGGTCAGAATAACCAGATTATTGAATAATGAAAATCAGTGAGTGCACACCACGTTTCACTTCTATTTTCAATATGTACAAAGTTCAGTATACTTCAAGAAAAATGCCCTCCTCAAAACCATCATTACCATCATCATGGCTCCCTGTAATATAATATATAGTTTATCAACATCAGCATTGTGATAAAGGATTGTTTTTATCTGTAGATAAAGTTGAAGGGAAAGAACAAAATGTTAGGACTGATGCTATATCTTAGGTTTTAAGAAACGTCTGAGGTCCAACTTAACATTTAAGACAGATGATGCAAGTATACAAGATATGAAATCCACCATGTTTCTTGCTGGAAAAGCATTTGGTATATCCCTCCCTTCTTGACAGAGTCACTTTTCCATGCTTATGTACTATAAAGCCGCAACAGAATTATTACCCTCCACAGAGTTTACTGCTATCAGTTGGTTAAGGTTCTGCCCCTTACTTTCATTATTTTTCTTATGTAGAGGTGATTGTACAACTGAAATTTAACTATGCTTTTTCATTGTGCATCGAATCCACACAATAGTTCCTGTCCTAGTATTGTTTGAGAAGGGGATGCAGGTGGCACATAGACCAAACCAATTGCACACATAAGTTCCATCCCTTTTAAAATTACTTCGAGAGGTATGGTAAATATACTTCATACACACACACACACACACACACACACACACACTCTTACTTTTTTTTTTTTTTTTTTGGATTATCAAGTTTTAAATTGTTTGGTACATTGACTTACCTCTTTGCAGTAAGTTCCAAAGTTACTCCAGTGACGCCACTCAACAACAGATTTTCAGCTGCTGATGAGATAACTGTAAAGTAACTAAACCAAAATAATACAAAGAAGCTCCATTTATTTTTACCCCACAAAAAACTAAATTGAATTTTGTTTGCGTTGAATACTGATGGAGTATCACAATGGTTACACCAGATTGACTTCATGATTGGCAAGGGAAGTTTAGTTAGGTGTTCATGTCATACATACTTATTTAAGGCAGTAAGACCAGGACAAGAAAATTTAATGATGCCAGCTTTTAATGTGCGTCTATACAAAGCCATACCTAAAACTGAAAAATGTGTAGTTTAAAAAAGTAACATATTTTTGCTGTTTCATGATCAGTTCGAGCATCTTAGCCAATTAAGCACTGCAAAATTTTTAAATTAACAACTTTTCAGTTCAAAATATTTTGTTTCAATGTTGCTGTTTAATACAGGTAAAACACTGTGCAGTATAGGGACACTTTGTCAAATGGTTATTTTGAGAAGAATATGATCAGGGATTGGACATCACAGTTCTCCACAGGGTTTCTCATAGTTACAGTATAACAAAGAAACAAATGCAAGTCTACAAATGCAGCTGGCAAGGATTGACTGAAATCCCTCAAAGCTTGTAGCTGTTTCAAATAAAGCCTTTTATGGACTAGTTATACATGACTAATGATGTTGTATTACGGTTTAAAGAGAGTTGAGATTTATCTGGGGTGAAGTAAAAAAAAGAAGGCATTTTTAATGTATTTCTTGCATACTTCTCTTGCAAAGATTTGACTTCATGAAATCCAAGCTGCTCTTTGAGAGTTTCTCCAATGGATCCAAGTCTGTGAACTTGATGTCTCACTCCCTACTGGCATATGACACTCGGTACTCTGGGCCAAAATGTACTGGTGGAGCTGATGGTGCAAGGCCCAATGTCTTTGACTGTATCCTCCAGCCCTCAAAAACAGGCACTAACCGGGCATCACTGCAACTGGAACTACATTATAGGTATCACTGGGAAATGTTCAAGCATATGAAACATTTTTATATATAAATAAAAGCAGAGATTTTCAATAGTGTTAAAAGTTAAAGAGATGGTTATTGAATTGTTTTTCACCTTTTCACAGATCCACACGTGACTCCTCCTGTTTTACGGTGGTACTTAACAACCTGAGGGTCTTTCTCATCTTTGACTGGCTTCAACTGGTGCGAGACTTTCTGCGGTTGCCAGTGGAGAAATTGTCAGGAAGTGCCGAGCCCCATCAGAGTTGGCCCAGTAATACTAGCACTGACGCAAGCACTGCTACCACTAGTGCCTCGGCTGCTGTCATGCCAAAGACAGTGAAGAGTGGTGTGGTAACAAAGAGGAGTACAGTGCCTGTAATGCAGGACCGCTGTCTGGAGATCAAGATCAATGTCACAGGTTAGGGAAGAATGATAAATCACTAGTAATGTAACTAACACCTTTTAAATGACTGGAAGTGATGCATCTTCAGGGCTTGACATTAACTTTTTGAGGCACCTGTCCCTTCAGACAAGTAAAATTATATTCTATTTTTCCTACCACAAAAAGTCATTTGTACAACAGTGTCAACAAAATTTGAAAAGTAGAATTCATGACAGAGCTGTTGTGCAGGTTTGCATTACACCATACAGATGTGTCTAACGAGGTGGCCAGTAAGTGTACTTTCACCCTCTACTGGCAACAGGAAGTGAGCCTTGTTTGAAAATTATGATATAACTTACATGAAATTGTCAAGCTGTAATCTTCACTCTGTGCACTGGATCTGTTGCCCACTCCTATAGGTAGAGTCCATTCAATGCTGCTTGCAGCTTTAGTTACTTTTAGTATTTTATTAAATACATATATTTTAAAAAATGTAGAAGCTGGGAATCGGACAACCGCCTGTTTAATTAGTAAGTTACCTGCTCTACCTCCTGAGCTACAGCCGACAATTCTTAATATCACCACTCAAAAAAGAAAATTAAATGTCATGGCTTGTATATTTTACTGACTGGCTCTTAACTTTGTTGTTTGATCTTTAGGCACAGAGTTTGTGGTTGTGGAGGACTCCTCATGTCTGGATACCAATGCCATCATTCTAAAAGGCACCACAGTCCTCACCTACAAACCTCGTCTGCTGGACAGACCTTTCTCTGGCAGCCTTGCTGGAATAGAGGTGACATTTCACTGCTGTCATAACACAATTAAATGCGCAAACATTAATTATATGACATGTAGTACTACCATTGCTGACATTAATCTTTTTTTTTAAAATTCCAATCTCAAAAAGACTACTTTTTCAAAAAGATGACAAATGAACTAAATACTGCTGCTACTATTATTGCTCCTTCTGTACTTTATTGTCACTGCCATTGCAAATACTTTTTTTTTCTTATTTAGTAATAATTGTGTACACCATATTAGTGCAGGGGATGTTACTAACTACTAACCCAACTTTCCAGATCTTTATTTTATAAGCTGTAGAATCTTGTCACTTTTAGGTGTTCTCGTGTCGGCTGGGCAGTGAACAGGAAACAGCGCTGTCCATTATTGACCCAGTCAATGTTCAGGTGGAGCTGTGTGGGAGCCCCACATACCAAAGCAGCTCAGGTTTACTGGATGCCTTCAATGTTGAAGACATCCCACCACTTTTGGAGGTCAGGAGTTTTTATACAAATTAAAGTATAAATTTGATATATTCAGCCCTTAAAGTCTGTCAGGTTCAACTGTGAGCTCTATAATTTGTTGAGCATGTTTTAAACAATCTGATATTGTCTTTCATTAGACTATTTTTGCCTGGTGAGTAAGTCCATGCCTCTAGTTTGTAACACAGACATTCTGTTTGAGATTTGTAGTCCCCACCACCCAACTGATTGTTCACTAAAACAATCTAATCAGACATGGCTCTGCAAAACTGCAGTTCTAGCTCTGCTGATTGCTAGTTAGGTAACTTTGACAAAATTGTAAATTGGGTGGATTTCCCCTATAACTGTGCATGTGACTTTTTGACAGATTCAGTTTCCTGCTCTGGATATCCGCCTATCCTACAATGACATTCAGCTCTTCTTAGCCATTACCAAGTCCATCCCTACTACCAGCACTTCATTGCCCTCTGACAATGATCTGATCACTGCGGCTAGCTCTGAGCTGAGTGCTACACCCAAAGACAACTTTGGGCAGAAGACTAAGTTCCTCCTTGGTATGTTAACACCAATGTATGATGCAATGTTAGTCTTCTGTTTTAGGGCATGCAATTAATCTAATTCTGATTTCGATTTCAGCTCTCAATGATCACAAAAACAATAGTCTAATTTGATGAGACAAATATATTTCTATGCCTCTCATAACATGTAAGATGTGAAATATGACAGGCAACGGCATGGGAAGATGGGGGTGGCTTGCAGGTCAAGTGCGACAGGAGCTCTCCTGGTGCTTTTTACATTTGGATTTATATTGAACTTTTTAGACACAGGCCTGTTTTTTAATACAAAGAAAACTCCCTGCAACTCAGCAGTGCGCCAAGACATACAGTAGTTGAACATTTTGGGCACGGTAAACATTCCTGTTTGAACAGGGCAGTATTGCACAGTATCGCTGTCTCTCTTCACAGACTGTTGTGTTAGTTGGACCTGTGCCCGCACTTGCAGAAACATCTGTTTTATAAACTGTTACAGCAGACTTGTATCCACTCTGTCTCAGGGGAGTTCTCATTTTTCCTGTAGGGCTGGCTGCTGTTTGACAGGACAAAGCCTGGGTCATTTCTGGCCTTAGCCTGGGCATAGACAAAGTCAACAAAGATGAAAAAGGAGGGAAGGTTACTTTTTATTTTTTCAAGTACCAGGAACCAGCGGTGAGCCATTTATCCTGTAGGCTGGGAGGCAACTTCTCTACTATGGGCTTCATCCCACGAGGAGTATCAAGACAGGCGAATCCCGGAAAATAGCCTTCATCCTTAGCTGCTTGCAGCTCCATAAGAAGGTCGCTGAATGCTCTGAGTTTTACATTGTCTCTCGCAGACAGACAGGGGAAGCTATCCAGTCTTTTGAAAAGAGTGTTTTCTACTATTTCTGGTATAGTGTAGCATTCTTGTAGCAAAACACAAGCCAGATAGAGGGCAGGTCAGGGGTCGGAAACACGGACTGAGCGAATCGTTTTAACATGCTCCAATGACTCTTTACCAAGCCACTTTGGTAGGAGGTCCAACTCTTCGATATATGTGAGGCCCAAGCCCCGTGTATCATTTAGGAATGACGACTGCCATGCTCTATAATTGTCAGGTATTTCATTGAATTTTGAAAGACTAGTAGTCACTTACTCTCTGCATGCTATGAATCGGATGAAATCTATCATAGGTGGGGCGTTGTCAGAAAGAGGGGGGTGCAGTTAAGCTGGTGGTCTGTGTGGACTAGCTGATCTGTGGGGTCTGATCTGTGTACAGGTTTCTGGCAACCATGGGTGATGTCTGTCTTGCATTTTTGCTGTTAAGTGACAAAGCAGAGGAATGAACCTTGAACTTTTTCTGGTTTGCAAGTATTCTGTTGTTCTTTATTTGACTACTTGTGGTGGGACAGCACTCCTTACACATTGTACACTTCTTGCACATTGTACTCCATAGCTGTAGCTTCTTCTAAAACCTCAGCTTTCACTCAAGCAACAGCTAATCCCCCTTCAATCTCTAAAGCTTCCAAATCTGCTTGTTATGAAGCCTTTTGTGGATCTAGCCTGGCTAGCTCCTATTTTATTTCTGCTGATTTCAACTGTTTTTTTAGTGAAAGCCATCTTGGCTTGTGCAGCTTCAGCTGAGGATCAGTCCATGGCAGCTGCCTCAGCATCCGTGGATTTAGAAGATGATGAGTTTTTAGAGAGATGATGAGTGTTTAGCAGACTTTAATATTGTCTTGACTGAAGAGGACTTGTAGGAAGATGAACTTTTACCAGCTCCTGATTTAGCTCTTTCACCTTTGTCCCAGGTTGTATAATCAGAATCCATGGCCTGAATCCTTGCTTTTTTCTTAGCACCAGATGATTGTTTGGCTTTTTACTGTTCTTTTCCCACAACTTGTTGCATACTCCCAGTATGTTATGAAGTTAAACAGATGGCCAAACTCAGTTTTCACAACCCAGGAGATGAGCCTCTTGCTCCTCAAATTAACAGTCTTCAAGTTGACAGGAGAAAGTTGTGAGTAAAACTGCAATAAATAAAGCAAAAAAAATGTGTACTGTAGATCGATTTTAGTTGTCATAGCAAAGGTAATAAATATTTTTTGACTTCCATATAGTTTTCCAATAAATGCTAACATTAGCAGTCAACATTATTATGAGCAAATGATACGCATGGCCACTCATCCACATGCAAAGCAACTGCAGCATTAGCATAATTGGCTTTAGCATTAGTAGGGTTAGCATCATGTAATACTAGTATAAATTACAATGAGGCTGCCCTCCGCATGTTAACAAAGCAAAACTCTACAAACATCTAAAACATATTCTTAGAAATTGAAATACATACAACTTACAGCCATTGCTTTCAAGGGTATTAGAAAAGAAAAGACACAAGACTTCCATCATGTGCTTGCTTGCTTCACATGTCCACTGGAGACTGTCCTGTAATGGAGTTTATCTATCCCACAGTAAACTGCACACTACTTGGAACTTTAAAATAAAAGCTGTTTATGCTTACAACGTATCAAAATTAGAGATAGACCGATATGTTTTTTTCAGGGCCGATACCGATACCGGTTATTAGTAGTCAAGGAGGCCGATAACCGATATTTGGGGTTGATATTCATTTGCAGTAAAAGGGAAAATATTGGCATCAAAATTTTGAATAATACAAACTCCAACACTTAACCTCTTTTAAATGCCTTAAAGCATATGTTTATTAAACAGCTTTTCAGATTTAGAATTGCAACATCTTAAAGGTTTTTTTTTATCTTAGACAATAGTCATCTTTGTTTTTATTCTGCCCTCCCTAAACGCCTGGTTCAGTTTGGCAGGTAG
>JAQMCX010000002.1:677403-695376 GCA_029814765.1 Acanthurus leucopareius
ACCGGCATTACTTCTCGCTCATTGAAGTTAAAGGCAAGAATGTTTATGTAACATGCTGCATGTTACATGAAAAATAAAGTCACAGTTACTTTGCTGAGTAACTAATTACTCTTACAATGAGGTAACTGAGTCACTAATTCAGTTACTTTTTGGGAGAAGTAATTTGTAACTGTAACTAATTACTTTTTTAAAGTACGATGACCAACACTGGTTGTGGGACATGGTGTAATACTATTTTATGTAATGAACATCTCTGTTGTAAACAGGACTTACTTTACGTTGTAATTTAAAAGTAGCCGACAAAATGTTTGAAAACACAGGACTACTTTTTACCATTGCCAAATACTTAAATGCTGCAATCATATTCGTTTCTGGGGATACTGCATTATGCCATTCTGAAGGAGATGTGACTGCATCTCTAACGAGATTTACCACAACACAGTTTACAAAGTTTCAAGAACTTTTCTCAGATTTCTTCCTGTTTGTGTAATTTTCTCCTCTGCTAAAAAAAAATTCTTTACGCACTTAAAAAGTCCTACTTCCTGTTTCTTACAATGTTGCACCTTAAGAGCTCTTTTAAGGACTAATATGCTTTAAAATAACTTTATCTGTACTTTCCTGCTTCTCCTAACTTTTAGGAGAAATTCTTAGTAAACATCATAATTCAAAGAACTATCTTAGAATTTCATTGCTCTTGGCAAATCTGCACTAGAGATCGTTATATATACTGGCCCAGATATATAGCACTCTTGAAATTTAAGCCATGCTGCACAGAGGAATGTTTCAGCATATTTCCAGTTTTTCCACCCTTGCTTCTACCCTTACTTTGAGTAATCATTTAAGCTTTGTTTTCACTTCACTCTGGTTTACAACCAGAATGAGTTTATGACCCCCATCTCTTTTGTTCAGATTTCAAGAAGAAAAAGCAAGAACAAACTTTAGTATTATCATTCTTTAAGCCTTGTTTCTCCTTCAGGTCTACCATTAATTTTCCGTCAGGACAATGGCAAAGCCGATGCAGCGGGCCAGTTTGAGGAGCATGAGTTGGCCCGAAGCCTCACTCCATTGCTTTTCAGCTACACTGACAAGGAGCAGCCTGCTATGTAAGTGTGTGTCAGAGGTCAGAGAAATCATCGAGTGTGTGTAAAACTGATGTATATAATATAAAAAATATTGCCCAGCTTGAACAATGTCTTATAGTGAGCAAAGTTCCATCTTCCCAGCAACCTGACTTTTTTATCATTCATCCGCAAATTCCATTTTTACTCACCTGTATTGATTCTAGGTGTACTATGCGGATTGGAAAAGGGATCCACCCAGATGGGGTTCCAGGCTGGTGCCAGGGATTCTCCCTGGATGGAGGAAGGGGAGTCAGAGCAGTAAAGGTTATTCAGCATGGAAATAGGCCTGGGCTCATATACAACATAGGCAAGTTATTACATCCACAGCAAGCAAAAAAAGGATCGTATGAAGTGAGTTAGTGTGTGTGTGATTCAAAGGATCATAATATGTGGCTGGACTTAAAGAAAGGTTAGGAGTTTGGACATCTGAAAAGAAATCATTATAAAATTTTAAACTCCAGAAAGTGAACATTATAGTGGTTACTATTATTACTTATTACTTATTTGTGTTATTGGAGGCAAGCTTATCAGCTGTGTGTTAAAAAAATAATCTTCTCAATAGCCTCAACACTTGGAAATGCAGGCTCCAACCTATAAATAAGCAATATCAGCCGTAAATGATTACAAATTTCTCCAAAAATTGCTTACTACTACTGTGCATTGTTTTAAAGCCTGTGTTTGCTTTTTTATTCCTTGTCCTCCTTGGTGATGGGTCTTTTGATTCCAGCTGAAATAAAAGTAGAAAAGGGTAATAAAATTAGTACTCATAATTGAGATACTAAATGTACCAATAGTAGAGACCCAAATGTAGTAATAAGTAGAAAGTTGGACCCAGATAGGTGTACTACTACAACACACTGTAAGTCTATGTTAACACCCTTTGATTAACACAGTTTATATTTACATAATACAGTGGCTGACTGTATAACATTAGGAAAATTATTTAAATGGTGCAACAATATTATGATCATTTCTTTATTAAATACTAACCCCATGCTGTGGATGTTGTCATCTCAGACACTCTCTTGGCAGCAATGCTTTCCATTTTCAGTGTCCTCGCCCTCTTCCATGAGCACTCAGTGTGGGTGAGGGACACATTTTTTCTCCACCCATTAGCAAGGCTGCCATTTAATGGCACTTGTTTTTTGCCAATAGTGCACTTGCAGGTGCTGTATGTCACTGACTGATTCTTAAGATGTACCTGAACTTGACTTGTAGTATGCAATTTTTGGAGAAATTTGTAATCATGTGGCTATTCAGGAGATTACTATTTTGGAAAAGAGCTGATAAGCTTTCCTCCAGTAATGCAAAATTAATTCCAACAAGTAATTGCTATCATGTTCACTCTCTGCTGTTCATAAAAAGTGATTCAGAATTATGCGAGTTTCAGTTGATTTTTGTACTGATATGGGTGTCTCTCATTACACATGCATTTGTATCTACATTCTATATTTGTGGGACCGACAAATATTGGCAGAAAGATGATTTTGTAGCATAAAGGGGAACACTCATTTCACTTTCACACTATGCACAAAGTTTTCCTGACACTTTGATGTATACAGCAGAGGTCTGTACTGTACACCAGATAACTTGACTTTTTTTCCAACTTAGAGCTGTCTGTAATGTTTCTTGTCACATTATAGTAAAAAATTTTTGTCAGGTATTTATCAATCCTTGCCTAATACACACAGGCATCAGTGTGCGGAAAGGAAAAGGACGCTACAGGGACACTCATATTGTGACCTTTGCCCCACGCTACCTGCTGGACAACCGCTCAACACATAAACTGGCCTTTGCTCAGAGAGAGTTTGCAAAAGGAAAGGTGAGAAATGCCTGAAGAAATTGGCTTTTCATTGGCTGTTGAAGAAATAGCTTAAGTTTTTTTAAAGTGGCATTGTATAAGGCACTTATCTAAGTTATTGTATTACCTACAGTAGACTCGGTCAGCATGACCTCACTTTGGAGAAGCAACATGGGGAATGGTGTAGAAATAGTGTGTGGTGTATGCAGGGAACTTCAAACAGTAGATCTCTCCTCTTTTGTCAATTTTTGTCATTTATTCCTTGAGTAGTTCCAGTGTTTAGAGGATTTGATGTTGCCTTTAATAATAAAAAAAAACAAACATTGCTACAAGCTAGCCAACTGAAACAAATGATGTGTGTTCTAAAACTGGGCTCTGGACATGGTCAGCCAGTTTGAGTAGAGCTGAGACGGTCCAGTCTACATCACTGTAACTTTCCTTGCAACCTGTTCATTGCATGTCGAATCTTTGTTGTAAACTGTCATTTAAGAGTGATCCAATCTGTTTGGGAGTGCTGCACCAATCTCAAATTATAAATATCAAACATGTTTAATCTTTAAGATCAAATATCCTGTTGTATGAGGGGAACTTAAAGACAGAGGAGCATGCACTCTGTGGATTGTCAGTTTTTACAAGATTTTCTATGTTTAAAGTCAGAACTCTGGATGCTTTTGAACGAAATCTGTTAATGTGTGGGGTACTGTCTTGGTCACTTTTCTGCACTTAACACACTATGGGAACAAAACTGTTAAATCTATATTTTTTTATCATAATGTGTGGGGTCTCTTAGATTTCCAAAACCTGTTAAGACTTTAAAAAAATTTTTATATTGTATCTGCCTTAAGCAATTAATTGTTTGGGTAGGGACAGCAGCAAAAACAGATTTTTGCCAGTTTAGGCACACCTACCTCCTGTGCTAAAGCTGCCTTAAACGCACCTATTATATGATTTACACCTTTGCCTCATAAGTCAAACTGTTTGCAGTGAAAGTGCTTTATAGATAATACTTACCCATAGTTCCACCTAAGGAGAGGCCATTACGTGCAATATGACAAAAGTCGTTAACAGACACATTTGTCCTAGGGTACGACCAACCCAGAGGGTTATATTTCCACCCTGCCGGGCTCCAGTGTTGTTTTCCATTGGCCACGCAATGACTATGACCAGCTGCTGTGTGTGCGCCTTATGGACATCCCCAATTGCACCTGGTCTGGAGGCTTTGAGGTCAGCAAACCCAAATCCTTTCACATCAATATGAGGTAAGCCAAATATACATATCTTCTCCAGCTTCAACAAATGTTTTTCTGCCCGGAGCCCTAAGGGGACCAGGGCCAGAAATTGCAGATTGTTATGAAGGACCCAAGTGACAATATTTTTAGGGTTAAAACCCCAAAGGGGCCAGAACCCATTTTGCAAATGGGTGTAGCCTATGAAATATTTGCATATAACTAATGATTCTGTTCACCAATCCTGATTAAACTTAGTGGTGGCTCTCAACTTGGATTTTGGTTGATTGTTTCAGTTGAACATAAAAAGGGTTTTACCCCTCGGTTTGCCACTTGTGGCTGTATTTTATAGTTTTATCTTGTAATAGCTTAAACTGCCCATACTGTATGTTGTAGTGCAGACACTGTGTACTTTCTTCATGCTACACCAAAAACAAATTAAAGTAAAGAAAGTAAATGAGGTAAAATATTTGTCAGGCTTAAAGTGGACCTTGGTTTGAACAGGGACACGCTTGGGAACTGTTTTTTCCTGCGGACAGAGATCACACTGAAAGGAGCCACCTACCAGATCACCTTTACTGACACTGACCAGCTCCCACCGCCCTTTCGCATCGAAAACATTTCTGAGGTAATCTGCTGTTAGGATGGCATTATTAGCCCTATCTGTTACTATGATGTGGACATAGTTATTCAAGAAAAACAAAAACCTCTCCCAAAATAATTTACTGGACTCCCAGTTCTCTCTCTATAATAGTTCCCAGTTCTCCCAGTTCTCTCTCTCACCACCATAATATGTAATTTTTATGTAATTAAAGAGATGAGGTAGCAGCAATAATGAATTATGAGTTGCGGAGAATTTAAAAACGGAGCTCAAACTACAAGTTCAAATCCACCCTACTTTCACTTTTCCTGGCAATAATGCAAATGAATGCTTATTTCCAGTTAGTACACTAATGCTAAAATTAGGGTTTTGATTCATCCAAGTAAAGAGCTAGTGGTGCTAAATTTTTGGTAGAGTACCAATAAATCATTGCAGAAGAAGATGAGGAAACAAGATAACATAATTAATTGAATGCCAGTTAAACCTCAAATGGTAAAAAAAACAATATAGAAAACAATATATTAGTATAGCAATTCTGTTTGTTTCTTGTATTATATTAGGAAGGTTTGCATCTTCTCATTGATCCATGCAAATCTGATCTGTTTGCCAGCATTTTTATGTCTCAGATGGAGTTTGAAGCTACTTTGGATGTTTTGTCATTCTACACTGTAGCTCTGCCCAACTAAATGCATGTTGTAGTAGTTATTTTTTTGTTGTTTTTTGGTGTAGAGAAAAGTATGGGTTAAAATCCTGGAGCTAGAGGAAGGGAGCTGCTTGGTTGTGTTGTGGCATGGCCACATTCTCAATAAACCACAGCCAAGTGTAAATGCTTTTTTCCCTTTCCACCTTTTTTTTTGGCACAAATTGAAAATTGGCCCAAAATATACATTAAAAGAGTTTTGACAAACACTTAAGTTAATGCTTTTTGAGAGTTTATATTAGCAATAAGGTGTAAAATTGTGACTTTCAAAAGACAAAGCACAACAATAAATTGAATAGATTCCATTATTTGAATCCCTTTAGGTGCCCATCCAGTTTTGGCAGCATGGTGTGGCAGACATCCGACTGCACACTGAGGTGAAGGCAGGCTCTGCCCTGGATTACGCCTGTGATGAGCCCACAGTCCCCCCCTACCTCACGCTGACTGTGAAGGGAGCAGGATCCTCTGAGGTCACAGCTGACATGAACTTCTTCAGAGAATACAATAAACTCTACTATGAGAACTTCATCTACATAGCAGCAACACACACTTTCTCACAGTATGGTTCATTTACATGACTAACTTATGATAACATAATTTTATATCATTAAGTTTTCTCATAATATAGAAGTTAATCCTATAAGTAAGCAGCATTTCATTGATGCAGGGATGTTGAGGGAAAACCTGTCATGAAGAAGCGTCTCGTGGGCTGTGCGGAACTGGTTTTAGATGTGGATACCAAGACACAAAGAGTCATCCTGAAAAAGAAGGTACTGCTTTTAGTTTAAAATGTACCTGAAAAAATGGGCAAATTGAATTTCACGATATTTTTGGCAACTGCTTTGATACTGGTGCTTTATCAAATACTTTAACAATGAGATGTTTGATAATTATTGCTAATGTAGATAAAATGATTATAAATGATCTCTTTCCTGTTGTGAAGTCTTTAAAAATCAAGAAAAGGCATTGCCAGTGCCATTTAATAATGGAGGAGCTCAATAAATTTTGCTAGAGAATGTTCAGCAAATAAGTGCAAGTGAAAAGCACAGGCAATGACAAAAATATCAAAAGCATGGGAGCTGTCCTTTGCTGAACTCATTCAGCTATAGGTCTTACATTTACACAGAGCTGACACCACAGTGGGCTAATTCCCATGACCAGACCTGTTAGAGCAAAAGTTATCAGCATTAGCTAGTCTGATTACTTATTTCTCTTGGGAGTTGTGACATCTGGCAAAAAAAATTATTCATTAGTGCATTGCATTTAAATTTTTCCCAATTTAAAATGATTCCCAAAATCCTGAAAACAGTCCCAGATCAAGATAGAAGTAAATTAACCTTAATTTTGAGACGAATTTGAGAAAGTTAGAAAAAAATAAAAACAATTTAAAAAACACCACCTACCATGAACTGCATGTTTTGTGTTGCATGCACAATTCTTAAATAAATGGTAATGGTACTGTAATTTGCTAGCTTGCTAACAAGTCAGCAGTTGATGTTTAAATTTACAGAGAGCTAACGGTAAGTCAACAGCTCAAATCATGTTACTAATGTTAGTAAGACTCACCACTCACACTTAAATAGGCCTACCTAACCTTAGAGTTACACTTAATCATTTCTGCCATCTCTCTGTCGCGTTTTGTCTGGTAACTTGTTGCGTCTCCCCATAACAGGTTTTTGTCAGCTCTACAACTTAGACACGCCAGTTATCAAGCTAAATAATGATTTTTGTAACATTTTTTTGCTCACTGAAGTCGTTAATGTTCCCCTCCAGTGAGTATGATCTCTGCATATCAAGCACATGACTCATTTGCATAACCCTAACCCTGCAAATTAAAAAAGCCTTCATGGCCCTTCAAGTGTACCCCCAAACTTACTAAACCCTACATTTCTTGTCAACCAGCTACATGTGAAGAAATCAGCAGTGATTGAAGACTATTTATTGATTTATTTATTTTTTTGTTCTCTCCAACAAACAAGGTCTGAAGAGTAATACCCATCTTGCAGCACTGCTGTCATCATGCTCACAGCAGAGGATGAAAAAAAGTTAAAAATAGTGTTGTTGAGATTAAAGCTGAGCCTTGCTACAGTGATTAAGAAACACAAATACTTTTTTGCAAGGGAAGTTCATTATATCAATTTTAATAGGATACATTATCTGTGCACGCACACCCCTCCCTCGGGTCAGATTTGCCCTTCACTTTTACACAGAATTGGGTGCCCATGATGACTACTGCTAAAGCCACCACTACTAAAAACGTACTGCTACTTATGTAATACTACCACTGCTAATGTTACTGTTGAGACTCATACAACTACTCTTACTGCTATGACAACTGCTGCAACCATCACATGATAAAAACTAAAGAATAATACATGATAAACATTGGGTGGCCATGACAAAGCTTTTAGACACACTAGTAAGGGTAACCCCTAAGTTACCGGGGCTAAAACAGTATACTTAATGCAATGCTAATCTTACCTGATATGAAGTATGTGCTGCAAATACAAGCATTTATTATTAATGTCTCAATCAAGATTGTCTTGTAATTATTTTGACTGGCAGTGGCAGCTGGTATGTGATAAAACTTCAAGTTTGAGCACTTACAGTACACGGTTTTTGGCACACAAAAACAGCAAGATAACAGTTTTTCTAGGTCATGTAGCTGTATTTATGGGACTCCATACTACTCATCAGAATTGAAGACATTTTCAGTTGCCTAAATCAAAGTCCCATTGCCCTAGCTTAACCGTTTGGATCCAAGATCTGGATGGCTGAAAATCCTTACAGCCAATGTAATTACATGTAATTTGGTTGTTGTGCAGGAGCCAGGGAAGCGCTCCCAGCTGTGGAGGATGACTGGGTCTGGCATGCTGTGTCATGAAGGCTCATCTCCACCCCAGAGCAAGCCGGCCCAGCCACGGCCACTAGACTCCTCTCTGGTACTGGACATCGCTGGGCTTGCAGCTGTTAGTGATAACAGGTTTGTGCTGTGTGCATCAGTGGTGTGTCTGCAGGATCAGCAGAACCGACATTTCCCTCTGGACTTAATTTATGTTCAAATTTTGATCAAAGCTGGGGAGAAAGGAAAGGAATTCTTCTATGGAAGATTGAATGTAAAAACTCTTTCTTTTTCTATCTCTCTCTCTCCCCCTCTCTTCTCTATACTTGTTGATCCCTCCCAGTTTTGAACCATTGATGCTGAGGAGGCCAGACTCCCGCCGCAGCACCACCCAGACATGGTACTTCAGTTCAGGCATGCTGACCTGTGGCCTTCCAAGGCTGGTAGTGCAGGTTTGTGCACCTAGCTATGCTGATATGTGTTTAATAGGGAATTTAAAAAATGCCTTTTATTATTGAGAGTCAGAAACTATTCACCTTTTAGTTGAGAGTCCTCACATTGCAGTGTTGGTTCAGTAGACACTAGCGTGTGTGTGTGCATATATATATATATATTCTACTATAATTTTTTCGAGTTGTATTGTTATTTATAACTTGTTCCATTCAGGTGAAAGGTGGTGTAGCAGGCCTGTATGATGGAGCAGAGGTGGTGCTTGGACCAGACTCTGTGTTGCTGGAGCCAAACCCAGAGCAGCAGTTTATAAACCAAAAGATGAGACCTGGTTCTGGGGTGCTTTCTGTCCAGGTATTGCCAGATGGACCAACACGTGTTCTGCAGGTAAGAAAAAAAAAGCAGATCTAATCAAAGTGAAAACTCACAAGTAATACAAATTTTTCAGCACTAACAGCAATGGTCTTTAAAATGTATTGTTTTGGTGATTTAAGACAAAATATTTTATTCAGAATGTCTTTTTACCTCTTGTCTTTTTTGGTTTTTCACAGCCTAGCACAGTGTTTTAGATTAAATGTGTAATGAATGTGTAATCAATTTCGAAATTGCCAGTGGTTTCATTTAAATACACTCACATAAAATATTTTTTCGAAACTTTTTTTTAATCTATCATTTCAGTAACACTTTCAGAATTGTTTAATTAGGTATACCTTTTTGTGTTGAGCACCCAAAGTGCTCTTCTCATGTGAGATTCTAAATGTAGATGAGTGGCCTTAATTGAAAGTGTTGATAGACTGTCATTTATTTTTGCCTGAAATCTAAAGGTTACAGAGAACATATTATTTTATCAACTTCTTTTTACAGAAATACAAAGATCAGAATGGAATTGGTGTTTTAAATAGATACAAATGAAATAAGTTTGCCTGCAAAAATAATAATAATAATAATATGACTCAACAAATTTACATTTCATGGTGTATTTTTTCCAAATTTTTTAATTAAAATGTTACACTGGTACATTGGTATCAAAGATAGAATGATTGCAGTATTGACCATATTTCATAACCTTATTTCTACAGGAACTGTAGCACTTTTTGCACTTTTTATTTTTGTTTTTGTTACAGAATGTGTATTAGTACACTGTCCATCTAATAACAGAGCATCTCTCTCAGAAAACATCTTTTAAGAACAATCAATCATAAGATTCTGAACCTCATCATTTTTACTCATGGATTAATCTTTGTTTGTTGTAGATCAGTGACTTCAACCAGAGGAGAATGATGCGGGGCTCACCCAGCATAGAACAAGAAAGGAGCAAAGAGGATTTGAAGAAAAAAGAGGCTGAACAGGAGCTGGAGGTATAACAAATCTAGAGATAACTCTTTTTGAAACGTTTTAGACCATGGTTTGGATTGACATTCAAAAAATGAATCCCCACTTAGTCTTCATTTTTAAAAATTTTATCATCTTTGTTCCTCATTTTATCAACAAAAAAATAGAAGGAAAAAAAGGGTGTTGCATTCATTACATGCCATTCAACAGTAATTTTTTGTTTGCTTCAATAAGAGACGTCTACACTGATGTTTTCTTTGTATTTTTATTTACAGATTTTGGTGAACTTGGGGGAAGGTCTGGGTGTCTCTCTGGTAAACAAGGTTCCTGAGGAGCTTGTGTTCATTACACTGTGTGGTATAGATGTCCATTTTATCCGCACTACTGCCAATGAGGTGTTGGAGATCAGTATTCAGAACATTCAGGTGAGCCCACGGCAGCTGTTAGACAATATGTGCATTGATTTATCTGAATATGTGCATTATGTACAGTAGGAGTTCTATGAATGCAAAAATGTACAATGTCATTATACTATTAAATGTATTGTTTTCAAATTAATTTTGCTTAGCTCAGTTACTAGACAGAGGTGTGTTTTGCATGGACTGAATAACTGCAGTAATAGATAATTATCAGGATATATAGTTGCTGACAGGGTAAAATTAGTCTACAACACTTTCTGTTATCATTCTTCAAATGATAACAAAGTAATATTAAAGTTGCAAGCAGCGTTGGTCAGGACCTCACGCTCTGGCTGGTGGGGTAGGCCCGGTGATGGAATGCGGAGCATTAAAATGTAGACAAAAAATCCACAGGAGTCACCAAGGGCAGGTATCAAAGTGTTATTTATTCCAATACTGAAATATTGCAGTCAATATGCATTTAGTTTAATGAACACTCCTGCAGACCTCTTTTCTGATTACTAGATCCTTTCAAAAATTCTTTATTTTAGGATTCTTTCTTTCTGTCTGTCTTCCCTGTTGTGTTTTATTAGTGTTTTAGGGGTAATATATGGTGTGTCATGTTTTATTAATCAGGTGGACAACCAGCTGCTGGGTACCACTCAGCCCGTGATGCTGTGTGTGACTCCCAGTTCCAGTGACAGTGGTGTTAAAGACATTGGCCCAGCTCTGCAGGTCAACTCAGTAAAGGTTCCCAGCAGCCTAATGCTCACTGATCTTTTCAAGGTGAGTGTCACACCCTGAACCACTTATTTTTTACATTACACATTGTTACAAAGTTGATCTTTTTCAGATTTTTGGAGAGCAGCATATCCCTGTTTTTTGGTGAGCACCATATTCTAAATCAAATTATACCAGAATCACGAATTACAAAGTTAATTTATTTATCATTTACAGCACAAGGCTCTACATTAAATTTACAGTTGTAAAAGCTTTATCCTCCTAACAAAAAACAAATTATTAAAATTGAAAAAACGGATGAATGAAAATAAAAAAAATCATAAAACATTGTGAACAAGGGGGTGCTGAACACAAAACCCTGAGGGGCTCATATGTTGAGGTTTTTAATTCTTTGTCTTTTGGTTCTGAATGCTAACTGGTGAGAGTCTAGGCTGGATGAGTTGTTCCTCTTGATGTGCTAGATGAACATTTTTTCAAGGAACTTCATCACAAAGGGGGGTCAGTGCTGCAGCTAGTGGTAGGAACACCCTCCTGTGATAGAAAAATATCTGTAATGACATCCATTAGCTGATTGGCACATATTTGTGGTACACATTAACATGTTATTAGGCCAATTGTCTTTATCACCACGTTGTCAAGACATTGTGCATGTAAGATGTCACTGTTAATGTATAATCCTTAAGAGTGATGTGGTTCTTCCCATCAGTGGCATCTCTGAAAATGAATCAGTCTATGCTCTTACAACAGTTTTGTTGAACTTCTGTATCCTTATAGTACTATCCCTACTTAAAAACATACATAAATAAGATTTATAATATATAAAGTAGTGGTGGGACTAATTAGTAGTTGTGGGAATCTAGAGGCTTTGTAATTAATTAATCTCAATTAATCGCATAGCAATATTTGACATGAGAAGCAACATTTTTCAATTTAAATGGAATTTCATATACGACTGAATTAATGAATTGACACATAAATGAGCTTAAACAACAAAATTGTGTTTATTTTCATAACTGAATGTTAACATAAAGTGCAATATGAATAATAGGAATATGATTGCATTTTCCAAGAGGCACAAACTTAAATTCAAGGTAGCTATATTCAAGCTTTTTCAGGACTTTTTGTAAACTTTCTATCTCTTAAACTGATTTGTTTTTGTTTACTAAAATAAAAAACCGCACTTTAAAGTACATTCCAGAAAAGTGGAAACTGAACATTACAAAGTAGTAAGAATAATATCCTTGGCATAAAATAAACAGCGGAGGCTGGAAGAGCTCCGGTGATAGGCAAATTCTTTCCTGCACAATTTGCACACAACTGTGCTTTTATCCAGGTTTCCACCCGGTAGTTGTTTAAAACTAATTTTTCCACCCAACAAACCCAGCAATGACTTCTCATCGGTTTCGGTTTCCATTGTTGTTTTTTGTGTTGTGTCCTGTGCGTCAGTATTACAGGTATACTGGGCACTCGTGCAATGAGAAACGTTGGGTGCTGTTTGGAGTGCAAAAATAAATTGTGATTAAATGTTATTTTTTTGTCACGTTATTTTTTCTGTAATTAATTAATCGTAATTAACACGATGAAGTTCCAGCCCTAGTATTAACATGCACTCCCTAGAAGCATTGTCATTATTGGAATGAAAGAGTCTCCAGAACTATTACAACAGCTATACAACCCATACAATAATATGCCCTATACAATAATGCATATTAAAAAAGGGACATAATAATGCACATTACAGAAGTGACCACCACATTAGAAGAGAGGAGATAGTCCTAACAGACTACAGGTCCTTACAGTGCAGCCAGGATGGCCATACAAAACAGGTAAAAATCATCCATTACTGAAGAGCCCCACAGTCATAGGCACAAACGACCTCCATAACCGCTTAGTGGTACATTTAGGCATTAACAGCCAACAGCTGTGCATGTTCTGCAGGCTGATGACTATACCATGGAGAGGGTCGCCAGCTTTTTCTAAAATGATCTTAAGCCTCCTTGTAGTTCTAACTTCCATGACTGCTCAGATACACTAAATTGTGGTCTGATTGTCCCTGGGGAGATAAGGTGTATGATGCGAAGCTGTCCTTGTTGTTGCAATAAAATGGGTCAATAGTTCTGTCCTTCCTCGTACAACAGGTAACAACTTGCTTAAATCATGGCAGGGTGAAGAAGAGGGAACACTGGTTAAAGTCTCCATTTACTATTACCAGTGCGTCGTGGGCGCCGCTCTGCAGATCATGCATAAAACTATGTATGGTGCTCCTTGCCAATTTGGTGTTTGCAGACAAGGAAAAGTACACAACCATAACAATAACATCTCCGAAGGAAAACAGTAGGGAACACAGAACAAGATTAGATGGATAAAAACAGTTCAAAACAGTTCAAAACGATCAACGCGAGGTAACCACGTCACCAGCCTGCAGCAGGGGGCGGGGCCTCACATTTTTAGTTTTAATACTACTCGTATTTTTTATTCATACTTGTTTTATAGCTACCAGGTCATGTGACAAAAAACTCTAAACTAGTTTTGGATCATATTGATCCTTTTTTTTGCATTTTACTACTCTACATATTTTTTAAAAAACTGAAGTTGGTACATGCTATAGCTAACTCTCTGAGGCGTTTCTTTGCATTCGCCATAAAGGTCGCAATACAGGCACACTTAAAATGTTAAATGGTAATACTTGTATCATGCTTTTCTAATCTTTGGATTACTCAAAGCACTTTTACAATAAAAGTCAGCATTCACCCGCTCACGCACACATTCACACACTAATGCTAGGTGTCTTCTCTACAAAGTGCCAACTCTCCCATCAAGAACTCGTATACACACATTTACACACTGCTGGCATAGAACGGGGAGCAATTTGGGGTTAAGTATCTTCCCCAAGGATACTTTGACATGAACACTAGAGAAGTTGCGGATAGAATCGCTGACCTTTCGATTAGTAGATGACCTGTTCTACCTCCTGAGCTACAGCCACTCCAACAAAATTTGTTTCATAGTGAAATAGAATTATTTGGAGAGTTTGTCCCACCTTTGGATTTTTTATCTGGTAGATTTAAAATTCTGTCTTACCAATACAATGACAACTTTACACCTTGTCTCACCTGGGCTCAAGTTACACCTTGTTTAGGCTGAGTCTTCACTATATGTCTATGTTGAATAATAAAAACATGTTAGTGTTGATATGATTTAGCCTAGTCACTTTTGCTTTCCTGAAGTTTGCTGGCCTGGAGCTGAGGAGCAACTGATAATGCTCTATTTATGCCTTAAAAATGCAGAGAGGGCCTTTTTAAAACACTACTCCACTGCATGTCCTGAAATTTGGCATCTGCAGTGACTGCAGCTCCCAACCCCCAAAACCACCAATGCACAGTTTTCATCTCAATATAAGACCACAAATCATAAGTCATCAATCATGCAGACAAGCAGCAATCAGGGGGTTCAAACCCCTTTTGTGTTTAACTGAAGCAATCAGCCAAAATCCAAGTTGAGAGCTACTACTGGAAGGCTCTGGGCTTAACAAAAGTGAGCCAAATCACATAAGTAATTGAAGTCTGTTTAAAGGAAAAACAAAACCAGTAAAATATTTGTCATCACAAAGTCCACGCAGCTTTGATAATTGCATGCTTAAAGACCTGCCATTAGCCTCCCCTTAATGGGATGTCAATGAAATTTAGTGTGTATATCCAAGACATAGAGAGGGATGTAAGTTTGATAAGGATCGTTTGGATCGCACATGTTCTGAACCTATCTGTCAAGTTTCATGATGATTGGACTAACAGTCAATGAGTTATGGCCAATTTCCTGCTTAGCCCCACCTTTGCAAAATTTTTTGTCAATAGCGGCTATGTTTTTCCGACCGATCTTAATATGTGGTAAGAGAAATGTACATCTTCATCCTCTAAGGCTGTGTACCAAATTTAGTGAGTCAAAGATCCAAGTCAAAATCCAAAAAATAGATGTCACTTTACTGTTTTTTCACTTTATGCAAATTAGCAAAAAAATCCAATATGGCAGACTTTTATGGTCCAAAAGTCCTTTTGTGGAGCACACCAAGCTGCACCTGTGTGTCAAGATTTAAGTCAATCTGACTTAAAATGTGAGGAGTGTGGCCTATCAAATGTCAAATCGAAGTCTCTAATTTACAACGCTGCCATGTGGCAGTTGGGCTCATATTATTTCAGAACCTGATGCACACACTTTCCAGTTGGAAGGGAAATAATAGTAAATAAAAATTATACCAATAAACCAGGTGAATCTCAGAAAGGTTTCAACCCCTTCAGGTGTTGGACCCTAAAGAAAAAGGTTAAGATAAAATGGCAAGATAGTGATAAGTGGAGCAGAGCACGACAATTAAGTATAAAAGTAAAAAACTAAATGCTGTTGTGTAGTCTTGCCTAAAAGCAACCTTATGCAGATAGTGGGTGGTTATTTATATGGCACATCAAAACTCAGTGCCATCACAGTGTTATAGCTCAAAAAAACTTACATCCTCAGGTGGCAATCGAGGTTTGCACAAGTGTTACACACAACTCAGGCTAGTAGCATGTTAGGCAACGTAAAAGATATCATGCTTCTAATGCCTAGCTATAAGCTTCATTGGCTCAAAGTCTGTTAAATTGCACTGACAAGCTTATAATAAAAAACATGAACTAAAAAACTTCCCTAACACAGCCTGACATCAGTGTATGCAACAAGACAAGACATAATGTTGCAAGCCAGCACATATAACTCAATAGTCCAACAGCAAGCAGTCTGACTTAGCATATGTCTGGGAGCCTTTTATTTTGCAAAGCTATTACTAACAACTGAAAGCCAATGTGACTTCCCTTTTGTCTCTGCCTAAGTCACCTTCTGTATCTGATCTTTACTTATTTTGTAAAGATCCCTCTCTGTATCTTTGCATCTGCCATGATGTCTCTTGAGGCTACGGAGCTCATTTACTGTTGGCTTGGCATGCTCCAGGTCTTTTGCTCATTCTACCCTACCCTCCACCATGATTCTCCATTAGGTCTCCCTTGGCTCTGGCTATTCTACATTTCCTGCTGCAGTGTAAATTTTCAGGGCAACTGCAAACCCTCCTGAATACATCATGTAAAACTGTTTATTTGTGCTCATAGTGAAATGTTTTTTGTTTGCTTCAGCTACATTAGAAAAAAAGAAAAAAAATGTTGCAACTAATTATATATCCATGATGTGTTCACAGCACCTCATGGTGACGGCCCGACGCTTCACGGTCATCATTGAAGAAAAACTGCTGCTTAAGCTGCTCAGTTTCTTTGAATATGGACGAGCTGAAGCCGGTGAGTCCTTAGTTTGTTGTTATTATTAATATTTGTGAGATATTTGATTTTGCAGCTAATTTTGCTAAAAATGTTATTAATGCAGAGTTGGAGAAATTGGATGAAAACCTCCATGACAAGCCAAATGCAGACGCAGGACCACCCAAACGTTACTACTTTGAGAACCTTAAGATCTGTCTACCTCAGGTCAAACTGAGTGTCTTCACCTCTCACAAGCTGCCTCCTGATCTTAAGGTAACCTGAAACAGTCTGTATTTTTTACTCTTTTTTTTATTTGCACCCTTATACAAGTTTTTTTTTGTTTTGTTTTGTTTTTTTGTTGACATGCACAACAGTAAGTGCGTGGATTTAGCCTCAACCGTTTAAAAGAAACAGGAATTTCACTGATTTTCAAATCAGTCTTAAATTGACTGAACATGTGTGTAAATGTCACATTTTTATGGATTCGGATTTAGAATAATTAAACCATTAAAGTTTTACAGTATCTCTACTACATGACATCACTCTTTCACCTTTGTTCCACCAGCTGTTCTACCTTCACTTTTTATTACTTGTTCTCCCCATAGTTTTTGTTGTTTTTTTTCGCCATAGGCTTTAAAAGGCATCCTGGGATTTCCCCTGGTTCGATTTGAAGATGCAGTCATCAACATGTACCCATTTACCAGAGTGCATCCCTATGAGACCCAGGAGATCATCATAAATGACATCCTCAAACACTTCAGAGAGGTAAGCGGCAGGCCAGCTGACAGTCTTGGTTGGGCCCAGGACAAGATAATCTGAGATGGGCCCCCCAAGCGCCCGGATCTCTCCTTTTCCCTTGCTCTTCCGCTGCTCTTCCTCTCTCCTCCTCTCCTCACATCTCTTCCTCTCCTGTTCCTCTGCTCTCCCTCTCTCCTGCTCTCCTCACATCTCTTCCACTTGTTGCACTTGTTGACCTTTTCTCCAGAACAGCAAGCATGGAAGTCAAAATAAGGCCTTTTTTGAGCTGCTATATATTATCCAGTCCCTATCATTTTTTCCCCGTCCATTGTGAGATGGGGAATATGTCAAATAGTATGGGAATGCCCTGCCCTCCGCATCTGCTGGCAATTCCCTTGCCATCTCTGAGAATGGAATTCGTTTTGCCATCACACATACCACGTTCACTCTGTCAGTCGGTCATTTTTGTTGGCCAAAATGCAGGATCGCTAATATTAGGGCCCCCTCCCGCTCCACCGCGACTGTCTCTCTTTCCGTCTTCTCTCTCACCAGTAACCTGGCTCTGACCCTCCGCGAGCCCCTCCCGCATCACTCTCTCTGTCACCTGTAGTGATGGGAATTCCAGCTCTTTTTAGAGAGACGGTTCTTTTGGCTCCCAAGTGGTTCCTCAGATTTTTTGTTGCTTAAATTAATTTATTACCAAAAATAATGTAAAATTATGTGTAAAATGAATTACTAATGTAAAAACAT
>JAQMCX010000002.1:700757-711426 GCA_029814765.1 Acanthurus leucopareius
AAGAAATAAACACTTGAAATATATCAGTCTGTGTGTAATGAATGAATATAATATACAAGTTTCACTTTTTGAATGGAAGTACTGAAATAAATCAACTTTTTCATGATATTCTAATTATATGACCAGCAACTGTATATATATTAATAGCCCATATTGAATTGAAATCTATTTACATAATGTTCTTTAAGAATGCTCATTCACTTGTTTTGAACAACAATAACAGAGGGATCAAAGTAGAGTACAAATACATTTTTTCCTCTTCACAACAAATTGCACAACTATGCTGTTTTGTGCTTCAATCAGTTTCCAAATAATTGAACCATTGTTTTTCTTTTTTACATCCAGAGCCTCTGTCATACATACATTACAGCCCTGAACTTAGCCAGGCATTTACCCTGTCAAGTTTCATAGTACAAATTCTCTATAATGTGCAATTACGCCCATATGAAGTGAATCCACCCTCTTCTAACAAACTTTCCACTTGTGGAAGGCTACAGTTTCAAAAGTGCCTGTCGACATCCAAGCTAGAAACATTCAATACCTGGCCACCAATATTTCTTCCAGCCTTCCAGAATTGTTTCACCTCGACTTCTCCAAATCCTTAAACCCATCAAAGACCAATTAAACCACTTGAAAAATTGCCACTCCCCCCTAACAGGCCACATTGCAACCTTAAAAATATCAATATTACGCACAAGTATCTACCAGTTTTCAAAGACCCTTGCCAAACCAACACATATTTGGTTCAGTTGATTTGGCTCATTAATATAAAAAATCCACTGGAAAAACATAAAAGCTAGAATAGAACAAACAACTATAAAGGGAAGAGTAAATAGTTTGGGAATTTAAATTCCCCTTATTTTTTGGTAATTGATTGCAATATTTTATTAATGATTTCACTCAAATGTTGACTAAGACCCATGGTTAGACCCATCTTTTTGCTTACAAGTCAAAACATCAACTTAGAGGGTGATTATGTTAATTTGTGTTTAGTGCTCATTTCTGCCCCCAAGTGGCCAAAGATAGCAGTTATTGTTGGTTCAAGGTAGGGTAAAAATTGTTTTAAATAAATATTTACAACTAAACACATTTTGTCAAAGATGTCTTTCCTTATAATGTAATTTAAAAAAATAATAATTACTTAAGGGTAAAGTAAGATTGACAATTGCACAGAAAAAGTGCCATCTTGTCACCATATCAACATAAATTTTAAAATGCTGGTAATACAGTACTAAAACTGTGAAGATAGAGAATCCTTCTCGAACAGGAAATGTGTACTCCACTGTGTGTGAAGTGTTTGTATTCTTGCTGTGTGGCTCAGGCTCAGTGTGCAGAGAGTCAGGAAGCCTCGATGCTGTAAGGGACCTCAAGGTCTGCTGCCTCGTTACTCTGACGCACAGGCTGATGGTCAGGAGCAGCTCTTCCGCCTCACTGACAACATTCACTCTGAGTTGTGAGTCTCACTCATTTAACCTCACTCTGCAAAAATATGTGTCCCATTTTTTTTAATTACACGCAGTTTCATCAGTCTAACAGTTTACTGTGTGTATCCCATAACAGCTTTATTGCCGTGGAGCCCACCGACAGCTACTGTGTCCTTATCTCCTCCAAAGTGGTTTACTTTCTGAAACCAGGGGACTATGTGGACCGCGAGGCCATCTTCCTGGAGGTCAAGTATGATGACCTCTACCACTGCCTGGTCTCAAAGGATCATGGGAAGGTATATGTGCAGCTCACCAAAAAGGCTGAGAGTACCAGCAGTGGTGTGGCCATTCCTGGTCCCTCCCACCAAAAACCCATGGTAAGACACTGATCTCACTGATTTTCCCTTGACAGTCTCGGGACTTTACAACTAGTTTATGAACAGCAAAATTATACAAAAATAATATATTTCTCATTTTGCTTGAACTGTTATCACTAAGTACAGAGAGTGTGGGGCTTATTTGTCAAGGATTTAAAATATCTAAGATATCTGCCTCCAGCACAGTGGAGCTTAATGGTATTTAGTTTGTGCTACTAAAAAAAAAATGATCAGACATGAAACTCTTTCTGTTATTTCTGGCTGATCAGCACATCACACTGTCAACAATTGGAAATAGTAGTTCCAATAAATGCCATGCTTGTTCAAAGTTGACCATGCCAAGGACGGCTAGGCATAGTAAACAAATCTTGCTCAGTTCATCTGTGTCACCAAACTTGCTATACTAATGTCTTTTTTCCACTGCACCAGACACAGAGGGCTTTTATAATGATATACAGTAGGTAGGTAGGGACACCCAGTTGCATGCTTTCATACAAGCAAAACCTTGTCAGCTGTGTTTCCATTGAAACTGCGCTTATGTTTATCTCTCCTCTCTGTATCAGCAATTAACAGCAAAGGCACTGAGTTTGATGAATTTAATATTTCTGTTTTGGTAAATAATGGTGAACATTAATTCTGAAGAACAATGAGTTAACAGTTTAAAGCATAGAGGCTGTATTTTGTTGCTGTGTGTTTTCTCTCACTTAATTGTAAAAAAAATAATAGCAAGTGCTGATACAGAGGATTTGTTGGCTGTAGTCTACTTGGTAAACACACCAACCTCATCTGCAGTTGCAGCCATGTCTCTGGGCTAGATGTAGTAGACAGCACAGATTTCCACAGGACAGGTTCCCCTAGGCTTCCATTTGTCAAGCACTTCTTTTGTTTACTCAGTGTAACAGAGTAATAGATTGTCTCTTCTCTCCCCTGCAGAACATCATTTTCAAAGGGAGCTACACCAATAAAAGCTGATATTTGCACATTAGTTTCTCTAGAAAAGTAACATTATTATGTCAGTATAAGGTACACATTACTAATTGCGTTATAGCATGATACCTAATTAAAAAAACTGTTGCATTAACTGTTGAGAATAAGAGCAGTTTTTAAACTTAGTCCCCCCTTTCTAGAGGCTTGAAAGATTGACAAGCAGTTAAATAGCCAGGTCTTGCCTGTTCCCTCATTGTTACATGACAAGTAAAACATAATAAAGGCCTGAAGTTGATTTCAAAGTTGAATTTCCATTTGGTAGCTAGTCCTTGGAACACTCAGCATGCCATTCAAAGACAGGTCAGTGCAATTGACAGAGGCCATTATAAGGCTGAAAATAAAAAAGACAAGTGTATCAGAAAAATAGAAGACACTTCAGGAGCAGTCAAATCAACAATTTGGTATTTTTCATGAAAAGAGGAAACACGCTTAGCTTTACAACACCACAAAGACTGGTAGACCGTTGTAGACATTTAAAGTGGATGATAACAGAGTTATGTCCTTAATGAATAAAATCCCCCTGATAACATCTAACCAAGTCAAAAGTTCTCTGAAAGAGGTAAATGTACCATCGCAAAGCCTACAATCAAAAAATTCCTTAATAAATCTGAATACAGAGGGTTTTAAGACACAGCCTTCTGACTGAGACTCCACGAAGGGTGAGGCAGTAATACTGAGGAAAGGAAAAAATGTCACCATTAGATCAAGCTTCCTGGTTTAGACTGTGAAAGTACAGACTTAAATGTGCATTTTGAATTTTTCCAGACTTCATCTATACTTAAGTGTTTTTAACATTCAGCCCTCCTACATTGTGCAAATACAGTGGATTTATTTTTATAGAACTTGATATAGATTTTTTAGTAGATTCTGCCCTTGACAATTGGCTTCCTTATCCAATCCTGAACTCTATCATATCATCAGAAAAAAAATCTTCTTTCCTAAAATGAGTCCAGAACTCAGCCACAGTTTAAGTGAAGTCCACTTTCTTCACCTGCTTCTTCAGTGAGGAAACAGTGAAACTTTTTGTGTTTGTTCAGATTGCGCAAACACCATAATGTAAAATGTTGAAATAAAATGTAAAACTCACAAAATTAGAGCCAATTAGACCAACTACAGCCTACTGCTGCACAATGAGCTGATCAAGACTCAAGAAAACATCCTACCCTGAGGTAATATGACAGAAACTCCAAGAAGCCTGTTAAAAAGAAGCTTTTCCTCGCCACTGTTGCCAAGTGCTTGCTCATGTGGGAATTGCTCTCAATTGTTGGGTCTTCATAAATTGAATTTTAGAGTATGGTCTAGACCTACTCCATGTGTAAAGTGTCTTGACACAACTTTGGTTGTGATATGGTGCTATATAATAATAAATAATATAATAAATAAATATATATAATAAATAACATTTGATTTGTTTTGCTCACAGGATGTTAACCACAAAAAAAAATCTGGAGCAAAACAGTTTGTGGCCTTGTGCCTTTTTAAACAGAGAAAGCCTTGATTTACCTTTTTAACTAGAAGTTTTCATTTAAGGACAAGTAAAGAAGATAGGCAAAAAGTGATGAGCCTGGAGGTTCAGATTACTCAAATTACTTTCAGGTTCAGGCATATCAGTGACTGTGGGGATTACTCACATTTTACATATTTATTATACTTTTCTTTTTGATATTTTGATATATATAACATCTCTCTTTTCTGTGTGTGTATGGGATTCCAGAATTAGGGTTTACACACTGGTATTAATCATTTAACAATCCCCTCCACAGGTCCATGTGAAGAGTGAGAGTCTCGCTATCAAAATCTCTCAAGAAATCAACTATGCCAAGAGTCTGTATTATGAGCAGCAGCTTATGCTCCCTGTTAGTGAGAATGAGGATTGCCTACTGCTCGAGTCCTGATCACATGACTGCCAAGAAAGCTGCTGAGAAAGTTACTCACTTTTTGGTTTTTTAATGTTTGACAAGTTGCTTCAAAGAAAACAGTAGGGCGTGTCAACTTGGTTTATTCAAATGACCTGTTGTTAAACAAAACACTTGCTTGTACAGGACATAACAAACATATGCAAGGCAGTGTTATTTTGACTATGTATATGCAGAAAACTCTTCTAACACACTCTTTCCGTGTTTATACAACTGCTGATGGTAGCAGGTGTGATCACCCTACAGGTGTTCTTTGTTTGTAAATAGACAGAAATGTTACTGGATCTACATACTTGTACTACAAACCAGTGTACATATTATATTAATTATGAAGTATAGTGAGTAATAACAAAAAGTGATAGAGTGATAAATTTAGCTGTTTTTGCAACTCTATTTTGTGTACAAGACTATAGAGTCAGAGCAGAATAATTTGCACTGATACATTGAGAGCAGGGGCCTCTGCCTACCTCTGCCTCACATACTAGAGCTGCCTGTCACTGTCTCTCTGCCATTTACAGTCATAGACCTCCAAATACAATATGTCTCTGTTTATTTGACATACCTTTTTGTTAATCAGGAGTATTGTTTTTCTAGCCACAGTTCTTCTATAAAAGATAGCGTTGACTTATTTCTAAAGAGGCATCACTCTAAAATGTAAGCAACTTGTTGAAGCTTCAATTATTGCTTTTTGGTTTGGTGTCACATGAGATTTGTTAACATGGATAAAACATGCAAATAAAGCACCACAACTGCAGCCCTCACTGTGTTGGACCAATTATTTTCAAACTAAACCAAAACCTGTATACAGTATTCACTGTATTCTGTCATTTCATACACAGAACCTGGATGAAGGTTATGATAATATTAATAACATTATTTCCTGATTTTAAAAATAATCTGGGATAGTTTCAACATTTGGTCATTCAGATTTTCAGTTTTTCAGCGTTACAGCGGTCAAAATTTTGTCTCCAAAAAAAGCTTATTTTTTATAAGCATACATTTACATTACAAAATTTTGTCTCAAAGGGGGGATTTCAGTGGTAATAGATGCATTAATTTACCAATAATTTTCCAACAAATCTGCAATAACTGCACAGTTCAGGAGATTGCCAATGGTGGATGGTTGGCATCTTTGATCTAACACAGTGTCTTGTTAATTTCTCTGGCTTTCCCACTTCACCAGGATTTGGTTCAAAGTCTCCTTCCCTACTCTTCAGTGAATTTATGATAATACTCCCTTTACCTAAAACAACTACTCACCCTCTAACCTCAACAAGGTCTCTCCACTCTTCAAATAGTAAATCACCTCTTCTACCCCTGGACTAAATTTAGCACCGTGAGCGATAAGCCTTTTTGCCCCTCATCAATGGAATGCCCTTCCTGACCATCTGCAGGGCACCACAGACTACTGAGAATTTTAAAAAAGGACTTAGAACGTTTCTTTGTAAATGATCATATGACTCTTAATTAACCTTTGGTGATTACTGCTTTTATGCTCATATTTTTATGATGTTTTACGTTAGCAGTAATTCTAGTTAGTTTTTCTCTCTTTTATTTTGTCCACCATGTCATGTGGATGCTAAATACAAACAATACCCTGTTTCCTGTGGGCACACTAATTATGTTGTGACCCAAATATGCTGGGTACACCAAATATGTTGGAGTTGGCTTTTAGAAATAATTAATTACTGACAGAAATCTACATTCAATCAGATGGAGAGATTGATCAAATACACACCATTTTGAGCGTGCACTGCTTGAACATAGTTTTAGTTATTATCTATATAAATTTTTAAATGAGTCACAAGACTTTTGACCTATAAACCTCGTATTTACAAGTTTTTACTCACTAAGTTCCTAGTTTTCTTTGCGTCTTCTCAGATTATATAATGGGTGTGTATTGCAGAATCTTTCAGTGCCCTAGAGTGAGTCACATGACTGCTAGGGTGCAGGAGAAATGTAAACTACAAATCTGGGAAAAACCTCCTCACAGATCCCACAACTTTGGCCAAATCTTACACAATTTTATCATATCTGCAAACGAAATTTTGTTATCTTCACATCGGTGTAGGTTTGAAAGCAGTTAGACTTAGACATCAGACTGTAGGGGTCTCAGTTTGACACAAGATCATTTTTTCCCCACTCATTTAGAAAGGAGGAGGCAGACAACATCGATTTGGGTTTCAAACTTTGATGGTCTATAAAATCTAAACCGTTCAAGTACTCAAAAAGTTAGACAGACCATGGCATGGGAAGTGTGTCCTAGGTTATTTATTAGAGTTTGAAGCCGATACAATTAACACCCTTGAAGATAATTGCAAATGTCCAATGTCAAACTTTTGGCCTAAATTTTATTTTGAAAAGCAAATTGTGGACTTCCAGTTGAATTTATAGAGCACATTTCAGCACTTTGAAGGTCTGTTTTTACAGTTTATCAAATTTTTCACCAGACCTGATGTGAATGCCAAATTTGGTGAGTATTTTAGCATATCAAATTTATGTTCAGAGAGACGTAAGAAGAAGAGGAAGAAGAAGAAGAACAGTACAATTACAATAGGGTCCTTGCCCTCCAGGCAGCAGGTGCTGCTCAGAAATGACTTTTTTATTGATAAAAACAACAACAAAGAAACATTGCGTCAAAAAAAGATATAGAAAAGGTTGCTTGTGGACTATCATCACTAAAGTAATGATGCAAAAACATGAGAGGTGAAGACTTCTGATGCTGCAGCAGTGTTAATTGACATGTGTTAATATTGTAATGTCTAGTGCTTTAATGTTTGATGCAAATTTTGGTTAAAATGAGTAGAATCTGAGAGGACTGATGTATGTGATGAAGAGGTAACAAATAGATTTGTAAATAGTTAACCTATAGCGAAACAATTATAAAAAATGGAAAATCACAGAAAGATGATATAATTAATTATACCAAGCAAAGAGATTCCAATAGAATAAATTACCATATTACTTAGGGAGAGAAAGAGAGTAAAAGATCCCAGTTTAATCTGGTAGTCCCAAACACATTATTGCAAAACTGATAGGAGAGCGTTTTGTCTTAATGTGGAGAGTAAAATGTCAACAATCTCTGCACATCTAGAAATGTAGTGGTTTGTTCTTCTCTTCTTGGTGTTTCTTCACTCTGTTGTCAAGCTGGTGAGTGGTTTAATTTTGCATTGTGATGTAGCTTATTTTATCTTCTGCAATGTCCATAGTTATATTTTTACTTTTTTTAATTTAAAACTTAGTCATAAAAGAGCTATCAAATAGGCCTAACATTATCAACAACAGGAACCCTAAGATGAAGCCTACATTTCATCTGACTAAATTTTTTGCCTTTATGTAAGTGCCATTTTTAAACTGGTCATTTTATTTTATCTGAGTAGAATATTCTAGGATTCTTTCCATGTTAAAGTCAAAAGTATAATTTGGCCTTTGGTTCACAAGTTCAAAATTAGTTTGAAATTGCTACAGCCATTGTGCTTTTGCTATTTCCATCACTGTGAAAGTTTAAAATGACCGATATTGAGATACTCCGTTATATATAAAATTATCACAAGAGGAACAAAAGTTTTAACTGAGATGAAGATATAAAGTATTAAGATTCTGAATGAAGTCACCTGTGAGCTTTAAAATAGATTGTATTAAATACTGAGCAAAAGTACACTATTGATACCTTTAAAATGTAAAGAAGCAGTGTTCCTCTCTCATATTGGCTAGAGGACAGAAGAGGAGGGGACTCCACCAATACAATACATATGCACACACATACACACACGCACGCACACACACACACACATTAACGTATGGTGTTGTTGTTCTCTTGTTCTCTAAAACATTGTTATGCTTTATTTCCCAAATCAAAAAAAGTTATAGGGTATTAGAAGGTAGAAACTGAAGGATCAACACTTTTATAGATCTAATTGGAAATGGCCATTTTTGATGTTGACATGCTAAATGGATTTTTTCCTCTTTTTCTGTCACTGCACAAAAAAAATAGTAAATGAAGAGGCAATGACACCCCTCGCCCCCCCAAACATAACAAAACAAAACCAAAAAAAAAAACACGAGCACCTTTGATTTAATGGTAAAATTATGATTTTGTGTTTTTTTTCCCCTCATAAAAGTTAGTAGCAACATATGATCTTACAAAGATTTGAAGAGCTAAAATGATTTTTTCTTGGTCACATACAAACACACACATAGATGTACAGATTCACACTCACACTTAAGACGGATTCAATTTTTAAGGAACAGGTTAAAAAAATTGGTGTAGAGTCTGTCCATTTCTTTTTGAGGATGTGGACTTCTCCTATTGTCAAAATCTATTGAACAAAGAAAATAGTGTCCTTGTCTTTCACATAGCCATAAAAACAAATAAAATCATCTTTTTTCTGTAAATTAATGATTTTTCAGTTTTTTCAGTTTTTCATCTTATGTAATGTTTAATATCAATCCGAAATATCTTTGTATTAATACACTGAAAAAACAATGATGGATTGTTTCTTCTTGAAGCCCAAAAAACACAGGAGTGTTCAATATCAATTTGAAACCTTTTAAGTATTGTTTTTGTTGGAAAGATTTAATTCAAAATTTTAAATAAGACCTCTTTGACTTTGGTATCAACAAAAAATTTGTCATCAGTTAGCCAGACCTCCACCAATCAATATTTCCATAAAATGAGTTCCAAACGAATATTCCTCGGTGCAGAATAATAGTTTGTAAATGATCTCTAATATATCTATCAGAGCATTTTTTTTTGGAATGCCTACCTCTCCAATAAAAATGCCACTACTAATCAAAGCCACAACTGAATCATTCATTGGTGAGCCTCTGAACAGCTGTAGCACATCACTGGGGACTGCATCAAACACTCTTTGGGTGTAACTAGTGGCTGAAATTTGGAAAGAAACTCATATTAAAATAACCGTCCCTCAGCATTAATAAGTAGTGTAACCACGAGAATACCTTGGTAAACTCATTTCTTGTAGAATAATGACTTGTGTTTAAGAATATTCTTGTTATTCCCCTGTAGAAAATGGCTGGTAAAAAATTGTGTTTGTTTATCATTTCCAGGCAAGAGGAGCTTGCTTATGGAAGTTTGACAGTTTAACAGGAAGCTTTTCAACTTGGTAATTACATTTAAGCAAGAATTTGCTTCCACCCATCAAACCAGTGTTAATTTTGACAGAAAATTCTGATTTAGTCTTAGTCTTTTCATTTAGTTTTAGTTACATTTGAAAATCTTTTATTCTTAGTCTAGTCTTATGTCTTTTAGTCTTATTCTAGTTTTAGTCTATATTTTAGACCAAATATTAGCAGATTTTAGTTGACTACATTTTTCTACAGAATTTCCAGTTATTTGATGTATCCATCAGTCTGTTATGGAATGGTATTAAGGTTTGAATATGCAATACAGACACAAATTTAATGGTTGCAATACAAAACATGTATTTTATTTTATTCTTAATGTCAAAACATGACCGTGGCTTTTTCACAAAAGATAATCTCACATAATAAGCATAAGGGCCTGCTCTCCCAGAAAAATATACATGCTCCCTGAAAAAGATATGCATTCTCCCTGAATGATATGCAATGCATATGACATTCTTTCAAGATGAAGTACAATATTATTGAAATAGATAACCACCTAACTCTGAACTTATTGTCTTCTACTGTCTGTGAAAAATCAAAAACATTAAGAAAATGGTCAGAATCAGAATCAGAAATACTTTATTGATCCCCGAGGGGAGATTGCCTTTTGTTACAGATGCCCCCATTCGAGAGTCTTAAAGAAGTAGGAAAGTATAGAATATATCAATAAAATTTAAACATAAGTACGACTATAAAATAAAATATATCTAAACAGTAAAATATAAATATAAATGTACATTTGTTCTGTATCTACAATGCTATAAATAAAACAACAGTTTACCAAAATTTGAATATAGAATATGGCATATTGAATATT
>JAQMCX010000002.1:711526-725004 GCA_029814765.1 Acanthurus leucopareius
GGCCAGGTGCTAACTTCCAGCAGGTAGGCTAGTGTTGGCTAGCGAGCACATAAAAACACAGGAGCAGTAGCTGGATCAGTAGTCAAACGCAGGTAGACGCTTCAACTCACACAAAGTGCTACCACAATAGTCCATTCAGGCCACATTGAGGCTATAAAACCATAAAAAAACACTTAAAGGTTACCGGAGAGTAGCGGCAGCCAGTCGTGCCAGCGTTCACTC
Source organism: Acanthurus leucopareius (assembly GCA_029814765.1). Lineage (NCBI taxonomy): Eukaryota > Metazoa > Chordata > Actinopteri > Acanthuriformes > Acanthuridae > Acanthurus > Acanthurus leucopareius. The sequence goes on from JAQMCX010000002.1 coordinate 711,749, forward strand.
AACCGGAAGTCTGAAGAAGTTTATCAAAAGTTTATCCAACCTCAGGGTGTCTCTTTTTGACAATATCTTCAAGGGAATTATTCCAGTTAATTTTTCTTGAGGCCAACTGACTGTAATGATGTACTCAAAATGATTGGATATTATAATATAATATAATATAATATTCCTGGATTTATCATAAGCATTAATTATTCTTGATTTTGAGATTTTGTTTGGCAAGTTGCATTTTTACAGTGTCAGAGGTATAGCAGTGAGTTGGTTCAAAAGTTAATTTCAAGATAGAGAACAGTATGTCTACAATAAAAGGCCACAAATCACTGGGGAAATCATCAAATATTGGGTCCCCCATTGCTCCATTTTGGGGCCTCTTTTATTAATTTTATACATCAATGACTTTGTTAATGCTTCTGATGTCTTCAGGGCTTAAAGTAAAAAAAAAAATCCTGAGCCTGAACTTTTTTTCGGGGAGCGGGGGTGCAGTGGATCCGACGCATACACACTATAGGCAACTTGGCAAACAACTTTTTGGCATTGTGCTTGGCAGGGTACAAGATGACCTACAGATTAAATGTGAATTTTAGACAGTAAAGGTAATAATGTTATAAGGACATGTGAAACTCAGTCAGGCTAATTAATTTGAATTATTAATTTAGCAACCATTTAATTCAGTAAAGGGCAATTTATACAAAAAATGTACAAACAGTTACAAAGCAACAGTGAACTGTAGATAATACTGTAATTTTAAATTCCAACATTTCCATCGTTTTTGTTCAAAACAAACAATGGCAAATTAGGTTATAGGAAATACAAAACAGAAAATAAACAAATGCAATTTAATACACTAAACTACAAGTCAGTTCAATTAACAACAACAACAAAAAGATTAAAGTGCTCCAAGTGTGCTTGTGCATACACAAGCACACTTAAGTATGTATAATATACATACATATCCACACACATATCACTGAGGACATTGTTTGAAGCTTAACCACTCTAGAATGTGGATTAAAAAGCAGCATAACATTACATACAGCGCTATGGCCCACAAACAATGCACTTGCTACAGATTAATAGAAGCAGTTCATTAAAATACATATCATGAATTGAATAAATTATGATTTGTGTTACCTGTATTTATGTTCTTCATTCGGATCCAGCACATGATAGTAGTGCACCACCAGTACATCTAGGAGCTCATTCAGCCTGTTGCACACCTCCAGCATTTGAATAAATCTGTTGCTGATTTGTCTTATTAGGGTCCTGGGCGGGAGATACAGCAGACTCTGGAACTCGGCAAACATCTCTTTCTGTTTTGGTGACTTTTTGATGTCATAATATAGATCAGAGCATAAGTCCTCTACTTCTGACTTAAATAGGCTCAACACGGCCTTGGCAGAATTTGCCACCATATGCATAGTGTCTCCAGAAATGTCAAGGAGGTGAGGGTTTTCCTTCCTCGCTTATGCCTCAAGTCCACCCTTCTTCCCCCTCATGACAGCACAATTGTCCAATAGAATACTGGTTACTTGTTTCCACTCAAGATCATAGCACTCCAGGACATCTTTAAGTTCCATCATAAGTGCTGAAGCATCGCTACTGTTTACTTTCCTGCTTGCAAGATGTTGTGTTGTTACTCTAGCCGCATCATCATCAAAAAAGCGAACCATTACATTCAGTATTTTTTCCATGTTTTGGGTGGTTGCTTCATCAACATTCAGAGAAAACATACATCCTTTGAGCTTATCAGACAGACGTTTCTTGAACTCTGGTGCTACGCCATGGGTGTTCATGTAACTGGCATGCTGATTGGAAACGGACAGTTTCGTCAAAGCATTTTTATCAACCACTACTTTTTTACACAGATCTACAAGCAGTTGCACACACGTATTTTCAAGTCACAAATAGTGACTATTTTTGCACTATTTTTGCAAGTCAGCTGTGGCTGTTGCTACCGGCAAACGACTTGTGTGTTGGAGAGTGCGAACTGCTGCTTTGTGGCGTCGTAGAACTTTTTTGCCGCTGGTTGCATACACCAGCTTCTTCGAGCACAACACACAGAAAGAAGTACCTGGCTCTCTTAGTTTCTGGCACCAGCTCCCAAAAGGCTTGCCATCTCCACCCCTTTCTTCTATCCGTGCCCAGCGCCATTTGTTTTTAAGGCCGTTGTCAATTAGGACGTCTTCCCCTGGCTTCATGAATTTACTCTCCATTTTTTTTGTGGGGTTTTTTGTGGTTTTTTTTCTGAATCATAGTCAAACGCCGGAGATCCATCACGGTGCCGGAATACTTTAAGCCCTGTGTCTTTCATAATGTTTTGTTTGACAACAGTACCTTGCTTCTGTCGCACAAAAGTCCTCTCATGCTACAGAACACAGTATAAGGAGTTGCAAAAAGTGGACACTTGGTCTTAGTGTAATAGATTATTACTAAATATCAATAAAACAAATTATCTTATTTTTTGATCCAGTAGAAAGCCAAATACTGTGGAGCATATCTGTCTCTACAATAAGTGACAAAATATTAAAGAGTGCACTCCACTGAATTACTTGGTGTACACCTGTACACACTGACAAATTCCTAAATTTTAAGTGTCATATTGATGTCTAATTACATAAACTTTCCAAATATGTTGATTTGATTTTTTAAAATTCAGATATTTTCTCCCACTGACAGTTCCTCTTATGATATACAGATCACTTTTTGAAGCTCATTATCAACTACTGTAATATCACGTGGTGTAACACTTTTTATAGCCATCTAACAAAGCTTCAGTCTTTTCAGAAGAAAATCATACATGCATTATCTAGGAGTGTAACGATCCATCGATCTGGATCGATCCATCGACTGGTTAAGCAACGATCCAATCAAATTGATGGAAACTCAAACACTTGATCAACATCCTTATCTTTAAGATAAGCCTTTATTTTGAAATTCCGACCGCATACCCGTTTCACAGTTTCCGCCCAATTGCGCCTCATTCTGAAATTTCAAACAATGCAAGCAGCAAGCAGCCAAGGTAAAGAGGATGACGAGATTTACTCCCCTCTTGGGAATAAGTCAGCTGTGTGGCAATATTTTGGTTTTGTAGGAAAGAAGGGTCAACAGACAAAACACATGCAATATGCAAGAAATATTGTTGTGAGATAAAATACTCAGGAAACACAACATTACAGTGAAATACAGCGCAGGTCTTTTTTCTTTTTGTTAAAAAGAATGATTTTCATTTAAATGTCTGAAATGTTTCAGTAATAAAATTGTCAAAACATCAAAATTGCTTTGTATTTTTTTCTTGCTTCAGGTAAAATGTGATTGTGTTTGTGTTAAACGTGTACATAATATTGTCTTAAATTGATTGAGGGCCCCTGAATCGAAATTGAATCGCGGCAGACTTTGTGATTTCGGCAAATATCGTACCATTGTCCAAAGAATCCATATAGTATTGTATCGTATTGTATCGTATCGTCATGAAACTGGTGATTTACACCCCTAGCATTATCCTGGTCTGAGTTCAATGCTCCCACTGGCTCACTCTTTCACGCACATTGTCCTGGAGGACTACTCAAGTTGCCCATCATGTGTATTATATTAAGTCAAAAACAAGGTCAGGTCCCATTTAAGTGGGCTTGTGCCAATTTCTCTTTCCCAGCACACATATGACACCAGGAAACAACATCTTATTACAGGAAAAAAGTGGAAACTTAAATGTACTAGCCTGAGTGTTGTGTGCAGGGAACCGCTGATATGAAACAGGCTTGATGGATTCGTAAAATGTTAGTCATTCTCATCTTTCAAAAAAAATGTGAAAAATAAATTAACATCCTCAAATGTGTACACGTTACTGTTTATTATCTGACTGAGCCATATTGTATATTGTATTGTATGTTAAGTTGTCTGTATAAATTGTATTCATGTTCCCAGTCTATAACTGAGTATGTGTGTGTTTTGTGCATGTTTAGTGTGTGTGCGCATGTGTGTGTAGGTGGGTGGATGTGTGGATACGAGTAGGCAAGACTCTTTTTGTTTGTTTAGTGTTTGTTGTCTTGGGTTCCCTACTAAGAGCAATTAAATTAGCTTTTTCTAGGGTCTCCCATTAAGGCACCCCCTGTTGTGCATTGTGATCATTTGTGAAACTGCTGTTTTTCTATTGATGCATGAATAAATTTAATCAAATCAAATATTAATAAAGGTGCTTTAAAAGTAATTTCCATCACAGACAGAGAAATTATTATTAGTCAATTAGCAGATGATATACTATTTCTATAAAATACTTCCCATGTACCCATTGCTATCAAAACAATTAAAATGTTTTCTGCAGCATCTGTACTTTGCCTTAACCTGAAGAAATGTGAGCTTTTTGCCCTTAAAGAATACAACACTTCCCATAAATGTGATATACCAATTGTAGAGAAGGTCTCTGATCTTGGCATTACTATTATGAGAAATGAGGAAGATAGATGTTCCAAAAAACTTTACTTTGATTATTGAAAAGACAAGAGGAAAAGCTTAATCAATGGTTACATAGAAAACCATCCTTGAAAAGGTTAAGTGTGATTGAAAAAGGCAGAAGGATTATCTTGTCTTACACATGCACCACTGCATCTCCTGGCTGTCTGTGCAGGAAAAATAGCTGTAAACATAACCATCTTATTGGTTATATCTGGTGGGTAGTCAGTATCAAAACTGGTGTTTGTTTTCTTGAAGTGCCTCCGTACATTTTATTCCGTGTTAACAGGGTTTGGGATGTGTGCATATTTATCAGTTAATTCTTTGTTGAATCTGCGATTTTTGTCATCAACCTTTCGTTTTTAGGCTTGAAAAGCAACATGTTTTCACTTAAAGCCGGTTTCTCTGGCCTGCCATAAGTAGTGTAAATGCCATAAAGTGCTGCATAGTGTGGCATATGTAGAGTTCAAATGTGTGTCAAACATTCCTTTTGACATATTAATCGCAACACACACTCACGCTTCAGAGACACAACTGCTACCCTTTTTGCTGTTCCCTACTTATCTACTTTTATTTGATGACTTGACCTGGAGAAATATCTAGAATCTTCCATTAACCCCTTACTAACAAAGTACAGGAAGGTTCTTTCCAAATCATGAATAGACATTACCCTGCTAAACCAATCTCTCCTCACAAATTAAGAGAGACATGGCTCTTGTTCCATTATTCACATAAATTGATGGCTCTGTTCATTAGTTGTTTATGCTGCTCAAAATATCAATAAAGATTTTAAACATTTGGAAAATATGTTCACAGCTCCTGTCGTTTTTACAGTCCCTTTAGGCATTTTTCTCACCACATAGGCAATCCAGTTGATGTCAACTTTAGACAAACACTCCTCTCTTCAGGACTTGGAAACGACATATGCAAAACTTTTTGTGATTCTGTGTAACTGGAGACAAACATTGTGTTCTTCTCCACCTAGATCACAAACCCTGGATGTAAGGACACCTTGTTAAAATTGGTTGAGGAATGCAAACGTTGTAGTGAGTTTTATCCATTACTAACGCAGCTTCCCTGATTAGTTGTATCAATTAAAAATTTACACAAAGATTTCTCCCAAGGTTTCTTCCTAATGTGAACATGGGTTATGCGCCAATTTTGACCTCTCCAACATGGCGGACGCGCAGACGCACGGTACCAACAGCGGCCAATGAGGTATGTTTCTCTACCATCTAAGGCCCTCTATGAATACTTAATACAGACCACGTGGTGTGAAAGCAAACTGCGGCTTCTTTTGTTCAAATCAATCAAACCGGAGACAGACCGAGATCTGCTAAATCAGGAAATCACAGGTATGCTTATTTATATAAGCGTTATCACAATACAAATGCCATTTCCTTCGATATCACAGAGATTGTTTGTAAGCAAATTTTAAACGTGTCCGTTTGAGAAAATGCTAAAAAAGTTTTTTGTTGCTACATCAAATTCATCTAACATTGGTGTGCGTATCTGTTTTCATATTTCCTGTTAGCTTGTAGCGAGGTTAGCCATTTAGCAGATTTTACACCGAACTGTAAACTTAATCCAGCCTGTTTTAATTCTGAATCGGCTATTTTGTATGGCATATGGTTTCGCGTAGCTCATTTGTGTAGCGGCTAACCAGTAGGTTCCAAGTTGTGCGCTTGCATGTCAGCTAGTGTGCTAGCGTTATCCAACCATTATGTGAACAAAGAACTACGGTGTTCTGCTGCTTAGCCTAATGCCATTAGCTGGCTAACAAGACGGACACCGGTACACGTTTAAGTTTATTGTTGGTTTTTTTTATTTATACGGTTCTAGTTTTCATTTACTATTTATGTAACTGCAATTGAAGTTATTACTTTTAGCCTGTTTTACCCTTCTCCCTTTAAGATTTAGTGTCCTTAAAAGAGAAATACATTAATCTAGTAGGCAAAGTTAGGCTTAAAGTGTGTGTTTACAGGCATTAAGTTTTCAAAATCCTCCCTTTTTTTCAAATGTACTTTTAGGAATAGCATAAGTGTGGAAGTTATGGTTTAAATCGTGGGTGAGCAAATATTGTCCTGGGGGCCAAGTTAGATAGACTGTTGCGGGTGGGGGTGGAGGCATGCTGGAGTCTTTGAACTTAATGTGCTCCACTGTCTGTCTCAGGTAAAAGTGATAACATAAAATGAACTAAAGCAAAAACCTCTCACCAAGTCAAAAGGTATAAAAAAAACGATCTGCAATTCCAAGAAGGCTGATTTAAAAATAATGTTATACAACACAACCTGATTGGGAACAAAAGCCGTGTTCATCCTCTGACTTATGTATATACACATATGTTCCTTTTTTTTTGCAATTTATGAGAACATGAGTTTGTTTGGTGTAAATTGCACAGAGGATTTTAAGTGCTTAAGAACAAAAAGTTTGACAAAGTTATATTTTATACACAGTACATTCAAACACGTGGAGCTCTCAGACTTTTATGGATACAAACAACTTATCTTTTGTTACTGTTTGTGTCTTTAAAAAAATTGTTACCTTTACTAATGCATTGGTCATTATGACGTTTGTAGACCACAGCAGTAAGGCTTTTGATGCAATAAGTTTTGTAGTTTGAAATGCCTTGACTGCCTCACCTTATCTTCCGACAGATATTTGTTTTTTTTCTGTGAGTTTTGTCTAAAATTTGCCGCTTTTAGTGTTAGATTACAACCACATGATACTGCAAATCAAATAGACTGCATTACTACCAACCCTAGTAAGATACTACTTATCAGTCTATGACCTCTTAAACACTCAACATTCTGTCCACATTAAGCCTGTATTGTCTGCGAATGTTCTCATTTGTCCAGTTCATAGTTATATCTGGGTATTCAAAATCAACTGGACTAAGTATTATGCCAGTGAAACAGATATATAACTCAGTCCATTTTCTGTGTTGCATGAACAAATTGATAAATCCCTAGTCTTGTCATCCCTCTGCTGCCGCAGCAGATGACACCATGATGCCAACGCTCAGCAATGTCAACAATGACAAGAAGTAAAGCACACTTACAATACATGCTTCAAAATGAAAGCCATTTAAGATTTTTTTTTCCTTTTTTTCTTTTCCTTTTATTGTGAGGTATGCAAAACATAACATTTTCTATTTGTCCATAGTATTGTCCTTGCCCTTGATCATTGCATTTCATTGTTTCAGGATCAAGTTCAATTTTGATTACACGCTATATTTACATCTTGTATCAAATGATCACATCCTCTTTTCTTCAAAAACAGCCTCTGTTTGAAAATGCCACGTAAGAAGGTGACAGATGTCTCAGGGAATGGTGGACTAAAAAGGAAGAGGGCCAGCGGCAAAAGGAAAGAGAGGGACTTTAGTAGCGACGATGAATTTGATTACGAGCAAGAGAACAACAAGAAACCCAGCAAGCCTTCTGCGAAATCTGGTCTCCAGCCAGTTACTGTGGCAGATGACGTCAAAGAGAAAATAGTGGGTTTGATATACTTCTTGAAAACTAACTCTTTTTCTTTTCTTTTCAGGAAATCTGTCAGGATTATGTGTTTGAAATATAATTTCTTTGATTTACATCTTGCTGTTCAGTCTGAAACTCTGCCAGGGTTAAACCTTGAGGAGATTATGTTTCTGTTTTTGTGTGCATTTGTGAGGAGTTTGTTAATTCATCTGCTACTCTTGGATCCATCAATACAATATTATGGTGCATATTTATAACTGTATGCTCCAGTTCAGTCCTGGTTGCAGTGATTCAAAGTGTTTGGAGAACTTTTTTAAGTAACTGCTTCATACTGACATTAATTGCTGTCTTGGGCAGTTACCTGTATGTAACTTTCAGTTGTGGTTTAGCCTATTATTATGACATCTGATGATGATGATCATGATGATGGTGATGATGGAGGTAATAATAATCGTAATAATAATGTAATAGCAATGATAACAGTATTGTAATTATATAATCAATTACTGTGCTGCATTTGTTTCTCTGTGGTTGTCTTGTTCTGTCTTGTTAGAAATCAAGCCCCTCTTGCTCTTTTATTATAGCCTCCAGTTTAATTTTATTTGTGTCAGGAAATTATTTGAGATCTTTTTAGTTCAATAACCTCATTCTTTTTAAGTTAGTGATAAGTTATGTTAAAAATCAATAAAGACCGTAATAACCTTGATTTCAATTTTTCCCATAACCAAGCAGCCCTACTCTCTACTCCACTCCAACGGCCATCAGGGTCTCCAGTTTACAAACACATGGATTAGTCATGAAAATACTTCCCCCTTAGATTAATGTACATGACACTTATGATAGTGTTGGCAGATTTATTAAGCAGGCATTTTCACTTTGAAATGATAATTTTTTTGGTGTATAGGAATGATAAATTTTCACCCTTTTATACCACTGCTCTCATGCATTTTGGACACACCCTCTGCCTTGCATTCCCTGTTCCTCAACCACACGACCCCTGATATCAGAATCATAATCAGAAGTACTTTATTTAGATTTATGCCTGATGAAGAAATCAGAATATTGAATAATTACCTCAAAACACTGACTTTCTGTTAGTGAGTCAGCTGCATTTGTGTGTTTATGGACTTGTTTTTTTGTTTTGTTTTTTTTTGTCTTAACCTTTCTCGGAGAAATTGGCATAGAATTTAGTTTTTTGTCTGTTTGTTTTTTAACAACTTTTATATGTTTTGTTACAGTGGAAATGGTCTCATCTGGGAAATTTTTCATGTTCACTGACAGTGTCTTCCAGAAAGTATTTAGTGTCCACAAGGGTGGACTTCAGACAGTTTAAGAGTGATCATTTAAAAAAAAAAATCCTTTTTATTGGGTGTTAGTGAAAAGTTAAAAGAAAAAAGAAATGGACATTATATCATACATGGCAATCAAGACAAGGAATGTGTAACATCCCATATTTCAGAAGGTTGTCTTACAGTGCTGATGCTGTGATAGAACTGTTTTTGAAGTGTTTATTTTAAAGTCAAGAAAACCTGAGGTTTTTTGGTCATTGACCTTATTTTTTCCTTTCCACAGACACTTGAGTGCCCGAAGGTAAAAGGTCAGTTGCTTATCTTTGGAGCAACCAACTGGGATTTGATTGGAAGAAAGGAGGTACCAAAGCAACAAGGTAGAATATTTCGTGTGAATGCAGAGATAGCATTTCTGTTCTGCCATTTATGGTCACAGCATATGTTCTTGAACATTATAACTATTATTCCTCCTTTGTGGTTATTTGGCCCTAAGCTCCACCCACACCATTCAACAAACAAAAATTGTTCATATACTGAAAAACATTGAAAATAAGGACATTATCGCTATTTCATTTCTCATTCATACATTTCAAAATTTCTGCCTGGTGTCCCATCTAATTCAAAGGGTTAGCCAAAAATGTGATGATGTATATGCAGCACGTTAAATTTTTTCATACATTATTAATTTAATAAATATTAAATCGCAGCAATGCTGTTAGGCTTCAGCTTTTTAAAGAAATAATAACTTTAACACATTGGTAACATATTCTATATCATTAAACATCTGTGATTTTATATTATTAACCTAGGCAGAAATGCAGTTTGGTGTCAGCTATCAACAATTGAAACATCTCACATCCATATCACATTTTTGAAATTAATATTCATTATTGCTTTTATGCAGGGTTTAGAAACAGTAAAGCAGTATCAGCTCTTCAACAGACATTTAATTTTTCCACATCTTTAACAATTTTTTTATACTGGTCAGAATCTTTTATTCATTATTGATATTATTCAGCTTTAAAGCCAGCTCTGTGGCCTTGCACCAGCTATTCAGCTCTCAGCTTTTAGATTGACTGCAGTTTCCTCAGAATTTGCATTTTGTAGTTCTGTTTTTTTTGCTGATGTTTTTCATTGGTTTTATGCCATGCTTTGTTCTACAGAAATTTAATAAATATATTTTAAAACATTCAGCTTTTTCAAGTACTTTGAAGGACTTTTTTTAATGCTTATGCTGAAATTTTGTTTTTTGAGGTGAGGCGGGGAAAAGAGTTGGGCATGTCCTGGCCTCAGTGCTACCCTTGTTGAATATTTTTTCACATTCTAGATGCATTTTTTGAATTTCAGGGAGGAGGCATTTCGGCCAAAACTTGGGGGGTTTAGTTTAGTTAAATATCGATCAGGTTCTTTTCATTTTGTGCGCAGGAGAGAATAAAAATACTAAGGATGACCAACCTTTATGTTTAAAAGTGTCTCTTTGTTTGGGTTGGAAGAGGCCATTTGTGTTTAAGGAAGTAAGATCCCATCAATTTATTGTGACAGTAACGTATATACATGTATACATGTTCTTTGCGGCCCTCCTGCAGCTGGCCCTTTGATGCCTTGGGCAGACTGTACACTGCCTTGTTTAATCCCTGCCTCGGGCTCTGGTACACACTGATAAAACTGCTTTGTTGCAGTTGGAGGGGGGATGGGAGCAGCTGCTTAGACAATACCATCTGTAGGGGGTGTCCAGCAGAACAAAACAAATGCTTTCAAATATTTCTTTTGTAATTAACTTACTGATGTTAACAGGAAAAATGTTTTTCATTCAGTGACACCAATCAAGTAAATTATTTTAAAGCTTAGATAAAATATTAGGTCTGAGTACAGAGGTCAACTACGCAGCTCACACAGCTCTGCTTGTGAATTAATCATCTCATACAGACTGAGTACAGCAGTGGACTAGGTGCATCTAACAAAACCAGCTGCAATTAGGTTACTACAATGACATTGTAACCACATATCTGTTGTAGCTCTGTTGGTGGTGTTGTCAGAAATATTACTGAAAAAATGCCTTGTAAGATACTGATATTGGATTAAGGCTGTGTCTCTTGGCATTAATTTCGAAAAATAAATATGATATGATCAATTTGAGACTGTCATATGATATTGGTAACAATTATAAGGGTTTAGTTTTTTTGTTGTTTTGTATTGAGATGCATATGTTACTATGTGTGAAAGATAGTATTATGAGACAGATGTTTACAGATGGTTTTGTCATGTTTTAATGTATGGTCCATCTATGTTGTCAGCTGCTTTCCGCAACCTTGGCCAAAATCTGTGGGGTCCTCACCGCTATGGCTGTCTGAATGATGTCCAGGTTAGCTATGTGGTGTCTGGTCCCTGTGCAGCACACAGTCTCCTTATAACAACCGATGGCAAGCTGTGGAGCTGGGGTAAGTAACATACCGCATACAGGTGTGCTATGTCTCAGGTCAAGTGGGGAATGGTGAGACACACTGTGACTCCCCACTCTCTCCACCCCCAAACAAGGCTAACTGCATAGCAGGAGTGAAATTAAAAGTAGGATAATTTTTATACTTCAGAATAAAAAAATGTACAATTTGGCAAACAAAACATCTGAATAACTAAACTTACCTGGAAAAGAAAACAAAAAACACAAATTAATAAAATTGCTCTAACCCAGGGTTTCCTTAACTTTTTCTAAGCTTTGTCTCCTTCGACATACACTTATTAAAAACACATTATGAATAGCCATGATATCTACATTTATAAACAACTGGTAAACAACACAGCAAAACATCCAGTAACCTTATGTGCATTGTTTGATAAAAACCTTAAATACCACATTTGCCCATTTAAGGGCCTTTATGATCAACAATAAAACTATGTTAAAAATGTAGTGTCAAAAAAAAATTAGTTTTTTTTTATGGCAGTGTTAATCATAAAATTATATTGGTCTTTATTTTAAGGATATTGACCTTTTAAATGTCAGCTTGTTTACATTATACTAAAAGAATATTCCTGATGGAAAATTAAAATAAATTAACTAAAACCAATATATTAGCTGCCAGTTTTTTAAGTGAAGATTTAAACTGCCTGACACACATCTACATTAAATTGAATGCATTTTTATTTATTTATTTATTTATATTTTGTGAGGAGTCAAGTTTGGAGTACTAATCCCTTCCTTCAGCAGATTGTTTGGCCGATAAATATGGTATTAATGCACCATTTGGAAAAAAAAAAAAAATGCGTATAATTTTTTAACTCAACTTCTAGGTTAATCACAAAAACCATATCCATCGTTATCGTAAGTATTTTAACCCTTTAATTGTAATGCTTGGCCTCCAGTAACAAACTCATTTTGCATTGCAAAATGCAAGCATAATGGTCATCATAACGGGCGAGTCCTTCCCCCCCCTGCTGCTCACCCTGCTTATAGATGTGAGCACACATGTCCTTTGCCATACGGGAATTAAAGAACGCATACTGTAATATTACCTTGTATTTAGCATGCAGTTCTACTACTGTCGGTTTAATGCCAAGGTTTGGGACATCATAGTTAACTAATTACAGTATGTCTGTAAGGAATTTGAGACTGCCAGGAGCTGAGCTTTGGGGTAACTCTCCCTCCGTGTCTTTATCCCCACAGTGTGCTCTATGGGGCGCTGAAATGCTTAGATTATGATGATAATTTATGCACTGAAGTACAGACAGTTCGGTCAGTACCCTTATAAACACAGAGTTCTGTTCCCAACCCTACTCACTGACCATCAATAAACATGCTCCAGCGTCTGAACTCATAGCAGATGCTATCCATTTTAGCCATGGTTGAAACGCCAGGCTGAACTGGCTAAATATACAGTAAGGCAGCTAAAACAATTCACTAGGTTTTTATTGGGTCAGAATTTAGGAGTTGATAAAGACTTCTGTGCTCAGCAAGCAATAGAGCAGTTAGCATGCCTTGCCTGAACATTGAACAAACAACATCCGGGGGGGGGGGGGGGGGGGGGGGGGGGGGGGGGGGGGGGGGGGGGGG
>JAQMCX010000002.1:725104-738640 GCA_029814765.1 Acanthurus leucopareius
TGGATGAGAAGTGAAACGTCTTCCCAAAAAATTTCAACATAGTCCAGTTGCCTTGTCTTAATGACTCTTCAAGATAAGGGTCATATAATTTGGAGGCAGGCCATGCCCAGTTGTGTGAGCACGTACACTTTCTACAGAACTGTTTCCTCTCCTCCCATTTCCCTGTAAAGCTCAGTTAAGAGCCTTGATTTTAACTTGTGCTTTTTGATAGGATTTAATACACTCATAAGCATATTAAAAACCTTTTTTTAGGTTACACTATAATAATTTGCTCATCCATTTCAATTTAAGGTTTTTAAAACTTACTGTTGGTCATGGAACAAAAACTCCCCCTTGATGTCCTTACCAATGATATATCTGACAAAAACCATTTACTTGGAAATAACAACATTAAACTCATCTTGCTGCACCAAAATTATATTGTTCCAGTATTTCCTCTATTACTGAAATGTTGTTAGAAAGTGGGACAGACCCAGCTTTGTTTGCTTTTTGCCTACTCAAGACAGAGTCACACAACTTTTAAACAGACTTATCAAATGCAGCTATTGAAGTTCTGTGTTGCCACAACAGTGTACCCAACATATTTGCTAATTGGAAAAATTAATGGGTAAAAAAAAAAACTTAGTTACACGTTTTTGGTTGTGGTACAGTTTGGGCCATCCAATCTAATCATGTTTGAGGCATCAAACTGACGTTGCTCTCAACCATTTAAGCTAGCCAGAGCCATTATATTAGCCAATTAGAAGCAGAGAAGAGTCTTGCCAAGAAAGAATCCCTTGTAAGTTGGACCCACGTGAGCCTTGTCAAAGTTTTGCAAGAATATCAGAACCTGGGAAATGGTAACATGAGTGGAAGTAGTGATGGTCTAATGCAGTGGTCCCCAACCTTTTTTGCGCCATAGACCGGTTTCATGTAAGACAGTATTTTAATGGACCAGCCTTTAAGGTGTGGGGGATAAATACGTTGAACTAAAATGAAACGCCTGGCATAAAAACAAATATATGTGCATAAAAAATACAATTCACCATTATGTTGAGTTAGTGCGAGCCCTGAGCTTGTTTCTATGCAACGAGCCGATCCCAGTTTACTAATTTTTTCTAGCTTGAGGGCTTAACTAAGGTAACATACCAGTGACTTAGGCGACCGTCTTGACCTGTCTTAACCTGTGTTAAGAGGCACAGACAGATGTAATTTGGAGAGAATCCAGTTATTTTCAAAATAAAACATCTTTCAGACTCTGATCATTGATAAAAAAAATTTTTTCTGTGTGACTCAGAACCAAATGGCAAGCGGACCAGTACCGATCCGCGGCCCGGTGGTTAGGGACCGCTGGTCTAATGTTATCTATGTAAATATAACTATCCTCAAAGTAGATAGCTGATGGATCATATCTGTGTGCAGCTTTTCTGGTAAGTGTCTCTATTCGCTGCTCATTAACGTTAATATTAGGTTAATGTCCTGTTGAGGGTAGGGTTAGGGTTAACATTACCATCAATAACATCAATCTATGTTACCTCAACAGCTGATATTGTCATATATGTTTATTCCCTTAGCTTTGCTTACACAACTGAGATGCCTGTGCATAACATTACGTTATATGTGTGTCAGGTGTAGCCATGCTAAAGGTAATTGGTTTCACTGCCAAAAAGCAGAAGAAGCAAAAAGCACCATAGAGACTTTTGTGTCCACTGTGCCAGTGGCATGTGAATGTATGCAAATGAGTTCCTGTTGAGTAGGTGGGCACTTTGTAGAGAAGCCATATGGCATAAGTGTATGAATCTGTGAATGGGTGAATGCTGACTTTTGTTGTAAAGCATGTTGAGAAGTCAAAAGATTAGAAAAGGGCTATGGGTATACAGTACATTTACCATTTTACATCAAAATTGTTTCTCTCTGTCCTTGTTCAGTCTCTTCCCTTGATTATGTATAGATTTTTTAATAGAGTGGTTGGACTGTAAAGTTCAAGATAAAAAAAATACCATTATTATTTACTGATTTTGTGGAAGCGAGGGACAACGCATATGCACTGATTGCAAGTATGTCCCAGGTCAGGTCATAATAGTTAACACTCTGATAAATAGTCAAGTGATTTTTTTTTTTTTAAATAGTGCCAAATCACAATAAAAGTTGTCGCGACACTTTTTAGAGTAGGTTTAGGCAACACTTTTTAGAGTAGGTTTAGATCACACTTTATAAATCAATTTATGAAGACACAACAATTGAAAGCAATCTCCACATGAGCAAGCACTTGGCAACAGTGGTGAGGAAAAACCTCCTTTTAACAGGCAGAAACCTCAATACAGGTCTGAGTTCAGAGGTGGGACCGGACTGCTTGGGTTAAAAGAGAGAGAGAGAAAGAGAGAGAGCAAGAAAAAGAAAGAGTTAGAGAGAGAGAGAGAAAAAGAGAACAAGAGAACAAGACAGGAGTTTTTTGGGAGGCAGAGAACAGCAAATGAGTTTCTGGTGAGTGAAATTAAACATAATGAAGAAAATATTAACTATATTCATCAAAATGTGAACATATCTTAAACTTAACAATATGAGGTTATTTTATAAGCTGCTTATTCATCTAATTTGCATATTTATAACTGGACTGCAGCAAAAGAGAAGATCCTGTCCCGTGAGACAAGCTTGAACTGCCGCAGTGATTTAAGGAGATGGGGATTTCCCAAACAGAAAAAATGTAGGCTACATTTAAATACATTTAAATACATTTAGTTCGCTGGATCAATCATCTTATAACTAAAATATAAACCAAAATAATGTAATGTCAACGGATAAATTAAGGCACTACTCTCACAAACTTCACCCTAAGCTGACCACATTACATGCCCCTCTCCTCTTTGCTCAGTCTGATGCACTCATTCAGTCATCGCTTTGAAAACCTCTGAAGTCAAAATGTATTAGAAAAAAGATTGATGTAATTACTTCCAAGTTAATAGCTCAGTTTTATCTAACTAAATATTCAGCTTCCATCCATATTTGTTGATGTTTTTTACCTTTTGCCACATAGTTAACTGCAACTAGGTGAGCAAAAGTGTATACCTTAACAGCCCTAATAAGATCGAGTATGTTTATCAATTCAGAATGATACTTTTTATAATTAGGACCATTCATAAGACAAGATCATATGATACTGATCCTGCCATTGGTAATGTCAAAGAAGACCTTATCATAAAGTCCACTAACTTTTTACTAAATTTCACTCTGAGCTGAACTGAAAACTTGGCTGCTGTGCCTACTCATTCACCACAAAGGAAAATGCAACAGGCTGTCTTTTTACAAGGTTGACTTTACGATAGCATTGAGCAAGTTAGCAATTTTGTGCGCTAACCAGTCTATTAGAATCACTACTTCGAAAGACTGGTCAACAGTCACTATACTAGCTTAAAGAATCTCTATAAAAAAAACAAAACTATTGCTGACCTATTATTGGCAGTTGGGAGATGTGTGAAGGAAAAACTGAAATTAAATAAGCTGCTGTCTTTCATTGGTCCAATTTGGAGGGAGCATCACCCCAAATTAGCCAATCACCAGGCACATTTCATTCACCACTACACACGGCAACACATGCACAAGCTAAAGGTGGGAGGAAGACCGGCGGCATGACACAACAAATGTGATCCAGGGTCAGAACAAGGTGCAACCAATTTTCCTGCTAGAAATATTGTGAAAGTTATCCATCAGAGCTCTTGGATTTTGACTTCCACAGGTCGCAATGACAAAGGGCAGCTTGGTCATGGGGACACAAAGCGGCTGGAGGCTCCAAAGCTGATCGAGGCCCTAGCAGATCATACAGTTGTTGCTGCAGCTTGTGGGCGCAATCACACCCTGGCACTCACAGGTAGGCTTTACCTTGATGATTTTCAGTATAGTTGGATAGGCTGCTTTCCAAACCACCTTATTTCAGCATTTGTTTCCTTTAATTGTTGAAATTTTCATTGTTTGAAATGAAAACCACACTCTTTTGTAAAGATTCAGTACAGAATTATTTTGATTGCATAACTCACTGTAAATTTTTTACTGGGGAAATTAAGAATGTGAGAGAGTTTTAGTATGGCTTGCTGATGTCAGTCTTCCTTCTCAGAGGATGGCAATGTGTACTCTTTTGGTGAGAACAAGCTGGGCCAACTCGGTCAAGGCAACCAGACTGATGCAGTCCTCAGCCCAGCACAGGTAAGCCATCACTGCAACACCTAGCACATACTGGTCCTTGGTGTCAGAGAGGGTTTCAGCTTTCGTAAGCCTTGAGTCTAGCAAGGCAGTTTTAGACGAGCAAACTTCATGTTTTTTTAGAACTGAGTCAATTTTCTTCACTAAGGAAGCTTCCACACCTTTGAGCACCTTAGCAGATATCTTCTCCGCCAAACTGTCAGCCTCCATTTGACTCAGAAGAAGAAGCATCATAATGTTTCTGCCTGTCATGACTTGATTGCCATGGTGCAACAAAACTTCCCCAGACTTTGTGCATTTTGAGATGAGGCTCAGCTTTTCCTGGGTATTAGGCAATGTCCGACCTCTAATGCTATATAGCCACCTACTTTCACTGCAGTTTGTCTGAAAAAAAGACCAAAAACTAAAAAACTATTGCAAGGTGCCAGAGTGTGGATAGTGAACTACTTGTACTCCATTTATGTCATGTGGGTTAGAGTTAAGTTTATTCCACACCATGCGCTTCCTTTTTCTTTACCAATATTGACATGTAGTTCACTCAGAAAATAAATGTTACAATTGTAAAGCCCCCCAAAAAATACAGATTCAAAACACTGACTGTATAAAACACTAGACAAACCCTCCGTGACGTCACCCATTGGTTTCTGCCTGAGCAAAAGTGAAGCCTCAGAAATCTCGTCCTGGGCACCGCTATTTGCCTGCGCCTGACTCCACCAAAAGCCCGGCTATACGACGAAAAACCAAATATGGGAAAAGAGGTGGGGGTTGAAGGACGGACACCACACCCACACAGCCCCCGGCTAGCCATCAACAGACTGTCAATCAACGAGGCCACACCCTAATTTATGCAAAACAGACAAATTTTAAGCTTAAATATAAAATAAACGAATGAGTTTAAAAAAATTCACCCCCCTCAGAGTTTTCATGAGATGGTAGAGAAGCTGTAGACAAAAAAACTTTTTTTGAACCAGGCTTTAAATGTGTTTATTTCTGCTCTAAAGTTGGCCATTTTAACATGGGCTCCAATGAGAATTTGCTCCCTTTTGGAGCCAGCCTCAAGCGAGTAATAACAAGTTTGCCCCTTGGTAAGGGGCAAACTCCCCACTTTCGCATTGAAGCCAACCAGGAAGTACAAAAACTTGCAATTCCTCGACTGACTGCTTGAGGCTGGCTCCAAAAGGGGGCAAATTCTCATTGGAGCCCATGTTAAAATGGCCAACTTTAGAGTAGAAATAAACATATTTACAGCCTGGTTCAAAAAGCTGTTTTTTGTCTACAGCTTCTCTATCATCTCATGAAAACTCTGAGGGGGGTTAATTTTTTTCTAACTCATTTGTTTATTTTATATTTAAGCTTAAAATTCGGTATTTTTGGATAAATTAGGGCGCGGCCTCGTTGATTGACAGCCTGTTGACGGCTAGCCGGGGGCTGTTAGCTGAGTGGGTGTGGTGTCTGTCCTTCGACCCTGCTGTAGCCCCATTTCTTTTCCCATATTTGGTTTTTCGTCGTTTAGGCAAGCTTTTGGCGGAGTCAGGCGCAGGCAAATGGCGGCACCAAGGACGAGATTTCCGAGGCTTCACTTTTGCCCAGGCAGAAACCAATGGGTGACGTCACGGAAGGTTTGTCCAATGTTTTATACAGTCAATGGTTCTACACCCACTCCTCTTTCTTTGCTGGCTGCCTGCCTATGCCTTGTGACGCTGTCTTTTATGAACTGCTGGGAAGTGGCCAGACGTGAAGAGAGGTGCCCATTCCTCGAGAGACATCTGCATCTGTCTTGTGCGCCATGATGATAGACTTTTACTGCCAGTCCTCCCTCTCTGGCTGCGCTTTCCACCACTTCGGCCTTACGTCTCTGAAGCGATGTTCTGCTGGGGCCCAGTTTGGCTGCTATCCAACTGCCAAAAGCACCATATTTAACAGAAGAAAGTCTCCATCAAGGATGACCATGTCACAGCCCACCTCACAGACAGGGCCTACCAGTGTGCCTCTCAGGTAGTAGTGGCCTTGAACAGCATCTCGCTGCTCTCTTGCTCAGTCCCCTCCATCACTGCTCAGCCTAAGGGTCTTCCCACTGAGCTGGCGACCGAGATTGGCAAAGCTACATCAGCAATCCTGTCTCTTTCCATGGCTGCTGCAGTGGTGCGGGCTTGGATTAGAGAATGAATGACTGTTCTACAGTGCAGTATATGGCTTCATACACACTCCCCTCCAAAGGCCAATTCCTTTATTTTTTACTGTAGACTGAAAACATCTGGGTTTGACATCAAAAGATAAATTTGAGACAAGAGATCAACATTTCAGCTTTTATTTTCAGGTATTTACATCTGGATCTGATACACAACTTAGACGATAGCATTATTTGTAACAGAATACCAAATTTTAAGGTGAGCAGAAGTATTGGAACAGATAAACTTAAAATAGATTAAAGTGAATAAGACTTAATATTTAGTTGCAAATCCTTTGCTTGTTATAACTGCATCAAGCCTGTGACCCACTGGCATCACCAAACTTTTGCATTCTTCTTTTGTGATGCTTTTTCAGGCTTTCACCTCAGCCTCTTTCAGTTGTTGTTTGTTTTGGGGGATTACTGCCTTCAGTCTCCTATTTAGTAGGTAAAATGCATGCTCTATAGGGTTTAAGTCTAGACTTGGCCAGTCTAAAACCGTCCACTTCTTGCCCCTGATGAACTCCTTTGTTGTTTTGGCAGTGTGTTTTGTGTCATTTTCTTGCTGCACAATGAAGGATATCTCAGTCAGTTTGTTTGCATCTTTTTTAAACTGGCAGACAAAATGTATCCGTAGACTTCTGAGTTTATTTTGCTGATGCCATTATGTGTTACATCATCAATTAAGATTAATGAGCCTGTCCCAGAAGAAGTGATGCAAGCCCAAGCCATGATATCACCTCCACTGTGTTTCACAGGTGAGTTTGTATGTTTGGAATCATGATCACATCCTTTCTTTCTTCAAATTTTAGCCTTTCCATCACTTTGATAAAGGTTAATCTTTGTTTGATCCCAGGTGTGAATATTCACCTGATCCCAGGTGTGAATATTCACACCTGGGATGTGACCATAACACCTCACATGACTGGGAAGTTAACGCCCCACTCAAGTTGACGACTCTGGGCGGCGTAACCACCATGTGATGGGTTTCTATTTTCCAACCCCCTCCCTTTCTTTTGTTGTTGTCTTCCTTTCCTGCAAGATAAATATCTGCTTCCTTCAACCATTCCTTTGGAACTGAAGAAGCTTCTTGGATGAGAAGTGAAACATCTTCCCAAAACTCAACATAGTCCAGTTGCCTTGTTTTTTGACTCTTCAAGATAATCATGACCTAGATGAATGAGAATCTACACAGACATGTTAAAGCACTCTTGTGCACATTTCCCCTGATCCCACAGATTCCTATTATTATACCATTATATTACTATAATACTATTATTATTTAGGAGGAGGGACTGGCAGTCATTCTAGTGGCCCCAGAATGTAAATGCGCATTATGGTTTTTGTTTCTGATACAGCTTCTGTCGGGGAAGCCATGACAGCTCCTGTGGTGTGGGGACATGCTTCCACTGCTAGACGGAGTGCTCTTACACCCAGTGTTTGTGCACCTGCTGATAAAGCGCTTCTTGAAAGGAGACAGCAGCCTGTGGCACCACAGTTGGATTTTATCCTTGGTTTTACATTCTTTGGGGAATTCCCCCTTGGTGTTGCGAACTTAAATCTCTCAAGTATCTGTCCTTGAAGACGGCACTCCACCTAGCCTTGACTTCAGCAAAGAGGGTAAGTGATTATGTACGCTTTCAGTCTGTCTAGTCTGTTTTGTTATCAGAGATGACAGTAGCTCAGCTGTTTTTAGGCCAAACCCCACATTTATGCCTAAAATCATTGCTAGCTTTTTCAGATCTAGAGCTATTTCATTAGATGCCCCTCCTCCTCTTCCAAAAATTAGGTGGAAGAATCATCACATCGCTTTTGCTCAGTGAGTGCGCTGACCCAAGACAGACTCAACAGTTGTTTGTTCATAAGGGGGGGCAATCCCAGGGGTGGCCTTTGTCAAGGCAATCCTTGACTCACTGGCTGTGTGAGGCTATCTCACAAGCATATGCTGTTGTGGGGATGGAACCTCCACCTATTGGTGTATTTGTGCCCACTTCGCCAGACCTCTGTCTGTTTTCACAGCCCTCCTCAGAGGGATGACAGTAGGAGATATTTGTACAGTGTATCATGGGATTCACCATGCTCTATCATATGTTTCTATCTACTTGATGCCTCTTTGTTCTCACTAACTCATTCAGTTTTGAGTGTGCTTGATGATCAGTCTCACACTGGCAGTCTTTACTTTCATCGTCAGTGGTGCGCAGAAAGTTTTTTGTGCTTATATTTGTTCATTGTGCGCAACTGCTTGGTTACTCTAGAATAATAAATGAATTACTGCTCTCCCTCTGTGGCTTATGTGCTGTTGATGCTTTGCAGTGCTTAAATTACTGTCCCAGCTCTCACAGCAGCAGTTATGTGCATGTCTGTCATATGCTAAAGGCACCCTTGTCTTCTCTGATCATTCAGTCAGAGGAGAGGTGGTAGGTGGAGAGCCTTGGACTCTGGGCATTGTCCACATCAGCTTTGCACTTATTCCAGTAGCGACGGCTCTAAGAGGGCTAAGCCCTATAAAATAGAATGTTGGTCGCAATTCTATAAGCATAGGTGTAGCCCTCTAGGTTGCAGGCCCCACTGCCCCACTGTGAAGAAAAGGTGGCTTTCTCTGGGAGCAGATCTCAGGTTCTGACGGTGTTTATAAAGCTCAGGTGGACCTGGAGGGGCCATTGTAGGGGCACAGTGTTGGGAAAGAAATCTTCAGGACTGCACATGCATGAGGGATAAATTAATGGTGACAACTCTTAAAGGGCTATGCCTATGTTCATCTGAGGTTACAACCAATGTTGTAAGCATAGGATGTTGGACCTATGGATACTTCATAACCTAACATCTAGACTTGTATGGAAACATCTAATTGCTCAATGCTCATACATCCGCAAAGGGCAGTTGCTATCTCAACATTAGATTAAAGAGGCACAACACAAATGTTACACTATGTCAGTAATGTTGACCCTTTTTTTATCTGTTATCTTTGACAAAAATCCACAGAAATAGAAAAAAAGGAGTATTGAGAGAAGACAAGGAAAAGAAGGGTGGAGGTGAAGCAGAAGGAGCACTGCTGTCACAGGAGGAGGTGCTAAAACCCAGTGAGATAAAGAAGGAGGATGATGCATTACAGAAGAAAAAGTCAGATGACCTCTGGGCGAATTTCCTGTCTGATGTTGGTTCCAGATCGAAAGACTTTACTACTGCCTCACAGCCAAGTGCCACAGAAGAGGTAAATATTCTAAAGCTAAATATAAATCATAGATAGATAGATAGATAGATAGATAGATAGATAGATAGATAGATACTTCATTCATCACCTTGGTGAAATTTAGTTGTCCAAGAAGCCCCAGACATATAGAACATAAAAAGGCTAATCAAAGCACATACAGTATGTATTGATGATGGAATCCTAAAAAAGTGCCAGTGCAGTACAGAAACATAAGATCACCATTAGTTAAGGGTTTTGCATAATCTGATGGCTGTTGGCAGAAACAACTGCCTGAACCTGTTGGTTTTTCAGGGCAGAGAAAGGAATCTTCCAACACTGCTGCTCCTTTGGGTGGCTACGATGCAGTCGAGAGGGTGGCCGGTGTTCTCACTTATGGCCCTCATCTTGCCCTGAGTTCTCCTCTATATCACAGCCTCCTCATTGTCCAGGCTCTTGCCCAGGACAGAGCTGCCTTTCTTGACCAGCCTGTTGTGGTTCTTCCTGCGCTTGTCTCCTGCACTGGCGGATCGGCCCCTTCCTGTAGAGCATCTCTGTGTGAGCTGTCCAATTCAGTTTGTCATCCAAGTATTTATAGGTGTGCATTACTTTGATAATCTGGCTACAGATGTTGACGGGTTGCAGGGAGGACCTGGACTTTCTTAAGTCCACCGCCATCTCCTTGGTTTTTCCCGTGTTCAGGAAGAGAATGTTGTCCTTTCTCCACTGGATGAAGGCCTTCATCAGGCCCCTGTACTCCCCTTTCTGTCCACACCAAATGCATGCCATAATTGTGGTCTTGTCAGAATTTTTCCGGAAATGGCATGACTCAGTGTTTTATTTGAAATCGGAGGTGTAAGGAGTGAACAGGAAGGGAGTGAGGACAGCCCCTTGTGGAGCACAGATGCGGCTCACAAAAGATCCTGACACACAGCTCCCCAGCCTGACAAACTGTGGTCGCCCAGTAAAGTAGTCCATGACCTAGGTGGTGAGGGTGGAGTGCCCATCCCCACCGGTGTCTGCTGGTACCTGGTGATGGTCCTCATTCCCCTCCATACTTCTCTGGTGTTGTTGTGCTGCAACTTCCTCTTTACTGTCCTCCCATAATCATCCTTTGCTTGCCAGTGCCCCCCTGAGATTGTGTCGCACATGCCTCAGTTCTTTCCGGTCTCCATCCCTGAGGGCCTGCTTTTTCATATTAAAAACAGCCTTGATGCTACTGGTGATTGAGGTTTTGTTTTTCAGGAAGAAGTGTACTGTTCTTGTTGGAACAACAATGCCTCTGCAGACATTTAGTCAGTCCATTACAGTCCACCATCCTGTCAATATCACTGTTAGGGCCCTGCAGCAGTATAGACCAGTCTGTGCTGTATGAGCAGTCCATTAGAGACTCGTTGGCCTCAGAGGTCTATCTTCTGAAGAAGCATGTGGTCACGGGCTACCTCATCACACAGGGTTCGTTAGTGGGCTTAAGGAGGACCAGGTTGTGTTCTAATCTTCCTAGAGGAGGCAGAACAGCAGTGATGTATGCCTCCTGAACATTGGCATACAACAAGCTGAGTGTTTTCTCAGCTCTATGTAGACAGTCCACACACTGCTTAAATCTAGTCAAATGCATTGTGAGGGATACCTGGTTGAAATTCCCTGATACTGCAATGACTGCATCAGGGTTCTGGGTTGTAGTCTCATGACAGTCCCGTGGATTTCATCACAGGCTGTTGCTACCTCCGCTCGATGAGGAACGTGAGCAACAATGTCGACGATATGCGAGAATTCCCTCGGAACATAAAACGCTCTGAGTACAACTGCCAGCAGCTCAGTGCCGGGGCAACACAGTCCCTCCTTCACGTGAATGTGTTCTGGATGGCACCACTTGTTGTCCACATTCAGAACCAGTCCCATGTCTTTGTTCTTTCTGCTCTCTCTGGCATCCCAGTCTTCTCGGATGGTGGTAAAGCCGGCTAGCTCCACACGAAAGGCAGAAATGATGTCACTCAGCCAGGTCTCCATAAAACACATAAGGTTCTTCGCAGGGTAAGCTTTCTGGTTCCTGACCAGTGCCTCCAGCTCCTCGCACTTGTTAAGCAGGGAGTTGATAATTCCCATGAGGATTGCTGGCAGGGAAAGCTTGTACCTTTGTGTCCTGTTGCAGCTTTGGTAAGAGCTGTTCAAACTTCTTTGCACAATTCTCTGTATAAATGGCTGTCACTCAAATGCAGCATCAAATTCCTCTGTTCACAGGTCACATCATCTCATTTTTTCTCACAGGGTTAATGTAGGTATTTCAAAATTGGCCTGTATCAATCTTGATTTTGAATTTCAAACCCAACTCTTTCAGCAGTTGCTTTCTGGTATACAGCCTATAAAATCACCATTTGATCTGTTTATTCACCAGTTGCTTTTTGTGTTTAACTCTAGTTTTATGTTCAGATATCCATTCAGTGTTGTTAGTGTTAGTATGTTGATGTGTTTTGTCATCTAAGTCTTAGTAAATGTAGTAGAGCAGTGTTCTTCTTAGGTTTATTTGTTAGATGGGGCGGGTAGTGGGAGGAAATGATGAACACAAAGCAGTGCTCAGGTAAGAAGTGCCGACAGTGTTTGTTTTAATGATTGAGACAAGTACTACAGAAGAATTTGATGGACTGGAATTAACTACAGGAGTTAAAGTTTAAAAGTTGATATTGGTTTTGATGTTTTGATGCGCTGAACATGTGTCGCCGACTCCTGCTCGGGTCAACATCAAAACACAGGGGAGAACTGAAACGGTGCAATATCAAGACAATAAATACAAACACAATAATCAGTTATTATTTTGACGTTTAAGGTAGCTTGATTGAGTCAGGACATCGTCCCATACACTAAATAATATAAAACAGTCCACATTAAAATTCTCAGTGGCTGTCAAATAGCAGCCACAGACTGTATGATAGCAGCCCACCTAACCCTAGCATGGAGGACGATAACCTTTTTTTTTGTTAAATGAGTTTTTAAACTGATTAGCAGCCCCAATATCTAACTATTTTGAATAAATCAGCTTTTCACACAGCCTTGATAGTTTTATTAAATTAAGGTAACCACACAACATATGAAAGGAGCCACGTGTTAACTGTGCACATGTACACATATCCATACATCATAGATGCGCTCTGTACACCTGCAGCACTACACCTATGCTGTCAATCAAACTTTATCCTCTTAGCTGTGTGTGAAATGTAGTGTTTATTTTGTCAGCTCTTTTTAAATTTAGTCTAAGATCTAAGCCAACCATTTGGTTTTTTTTTTTTTGCAATTAAGGAGCCACATTATATGAGTAATCGAGTTAGATACAGAAATTACAACAACATACTGATAAGTGGATATATTGTAGCATGTAAGGGGATGTGTGGGTGGAGTTTCTCCAGCATACCTTGAGATATTGCACTTAGGGCGTAAAACTCAAAGGGACCTTTGTGTTGTAATATGTTGAGTCTCTCAATTGTTACCCCTTATGCGGTAATCCTTGTTAATGTTCTTTTACACATTTATCTGATAGATTGTTGTTACTTTTGTGATAAGACACTTTTGCAACATGGGTTGTAGTGACATTCTGCCAAGACTAAGACGTGTGTATCAAATGATATAATGGTTTTATTCAAAGATGAAAAACCTTCATGAAAAAAAAATTCTATATGCCACAATAATTTTTTTTAGAAGTACATTTTAGTCTTGTTTTATATCCTCAACAATATTTAAAATTAATAAAGTATCTGTTCTTGTTTATCGACATTGGTGCCATCTTGTCATCATCTTGTCTTGTAATGGAATAAAAGTTGCTGATGAATATATTTCATCTATTTTTTTCGTTGACAAAATTAACACTAGTGTACAGCACATATATATATATATATATATATATAAGCACATATATATATATATATATATATATATATATATATGTTCTTATATATATATATATATTTTTTTTTTTATATAGCCTTATATCAGTAAATAGAAGAGCTAAATATTGACA
>JAQMCX010000002.1:763324-776650 GCA_029814765.1 Acanthurus leucopareius
GAATGAATGAATAAATAAATAAATAAATAAATAAATAAATAAATAAATAAATAAATAAATCCTTGTAGTTCAGCCGTCTGCTTATGTTTGCGCCGGGTGTAAGATAGCAATATGTCTGTGCCACTGGCGCACGGCGCAACCAGTCTTTAAAGGGAATGAGAGAGGATTCTCCAATCAGTTCATGCATTTTTGGTCAAAGAAACCCCCATGAAACACCCATGAACTGATGAGATGATTCTACACAGCTGATAGGACTACCTGCTGTGCGCCAGTGGTGCATTGGGCAGGGCAGAGCAGGATTCCTCTGCTGTTCCTGGAACAAGGTGGCAAAGGTTGACCTGGAAACTCCCCTGAATAAATTAAAACCCCTGCGCTTGCGCTGGGCACAAATGTACAATAGGGCGCAAACTTTTGTCAGTTTTTACAGAGGAGTGATAGAAAGCATTTTGACCAGACACATCACAAATTAGCATCTGATCAACCCAGGAAGGCTCTGCAGGGGGTGATTAAAATCGCTCAGAACATCATTGGTCCTAATTAGCAAGCAGCAGTGATATCCATGAGGTTAGTCGCCTGCACAGAGCCCAAAGAACATTGAAGACAATCTCTGTCCCAGCCACTGCCTGTTCTCTCATGAGATATAGTAGTATTCACTGTTGTACCACAGGACTAAAAGACAGCTTTTTCCCTTAGGCTGTAAGGTTCTTAAACTTATCCACCACCTCTTGAATCAGCACTGCATTGTTGACTGTTTAATCACAGTTTTGTGAGCAGTGTAGGGTCAGACTTACTCATGGATTGAACGAAGCAGCATGTGTTTTGGTCTGAGATGCTTTTTCTCAAATGCAGTATCTAGTTGTAGTAAATCTTGCATATAATACCTTTAAAGCATATTTTTTTCCTTGTTGGGTTCTGCTAAAAGTATTCACTACCTTATAAAACTTAAGATCATCTCTCTTCAGATCACTGGATAAATGTTCATCTCTAATAATGCATTTATTGAAGATAAGGCACTACCTTGGCATGTCTTTGACTGATTTGCCAAACTGAGGGTCTGAGGCTGTTGTGTGGCTTCCGTCCTTTAGCTGGTGGGCCTCAGATACTCGCATGCCAACAAATGCCTGAGAGCCTACAGAGAGAGACAGAGAAAAGGTTAATGAAACTGAAAAGGGCATGTGCTATTCCCATGCCAATTTATATTTATATTTATAACAAAAATTGATATGTAGATGCTCTTTAACATTGTTACATCCTTCCTGTTGCAATAGAGAGTATTTGTACATGCACAATAGACAGGAGCAATACCTGGAAGTTGCCGTGGATAGCCTAGGATAGGAAATGCTATCAACAAAGCTGCCGCCCCTCCTGCTAGAAAGCCGACCCACCAAGCTCCAACCCATAGAGGGTTTTCTGGGGTTATCTCAGTCCTGTGAGCACACACACAAACACACAAAGACATGCACATACTGTTTCCTCACTTGATATTTACTGATATTAGCCTCAAAATGCAGGTCCACAACTTTTTTACACTGTCATTGTTGAATTGCATACATCCTATTTTTAATATTTTACATATTTATACATATTTGATTATTAATGCATAATCCGTTACGATTATTTCTTTGTCTGTTATGCTCTATTCCGCTCTAACCTTATATACTCTAGTCTATTCTATTTTATACTATGATCCTATGTTCAATTCTATTCTATCATAATCTATTTCGGTCTATTCGAGTTAATTCTGTTTATTATACTTTAGTATGTTAACTTATGATATTATAGTCAAAGTCTATTCTAGTCCATCCCACTACCAAATGTAGACTCACGTCAGGTGGATCTCGGTGTAAATGTTGAGGAAGTATCCTCCCAGCAGGTAGCCTGCTGCTGGGCCTAAAATGGCTGCTGTGTAGAAGATCCCTGTGGAGAGAGAGAGGGAGATCACAGACAGAGAGAACACAGAGCAAGACTATGGGTGTGTCAGTACAGTGAATGTCTACTTCCTGTTCCCTACTTTCCTCTTCCTGTCCTACAGGTTAAAAACCGCTCCATTGTTCTTTACTGAGCTTTATGTCCACAGAGTCCATGTTTAATTATCAAAAAGGACATTGAAGTGAGAGACATGTGCATATGTGTTTGTGTGTTTAGGTGAGAGTATTTCCTTGAGTGGGTTACACTGTGTTCTGCTGCTATTTTAAATAGGCAAAGGAAAAATGGCATATATAGGAACTTTTTGTACTTTTGTCTACTTTATGCTCAAAGTGCAATACTGAATGGTGAGGATGGAAGTTGATAAGAGTCTAATATAGTCAAAATGACATGCTGGCCCATGATCTCAGTAGATAGCAACACAACAAAGAGAAGTTAGATGTAATAAATAAAGAGAGATTCAGCAAATGTACTGCCTGCATATATGAGTGCAGACAAAAAAAATATTTGGTAATCTCAACCTATTATGGACTTTCATCTGTATCCAGTTCTCAGATATACAGGAAACAATTCTTTGTAGTGTCGGTGCTTTAGGTTATGGTTAGAGGGAACCAAGGGGAAATTTGCTCACCGACTTCAACCGCTGTTTGGGCTGTATACAGTTTTTCATGTGCATGAGTTGCATTAAATCATTCTTTTTACTATCTTTACATTTGCTTGATTTTTTTTAACATCTCGACCATGTAGTAATACTCATGTCTTTTCTTCAAAATATCTAGAAATACAACCCGTATGTCACTCCCCTACCTAGTTTGTGTCACCACATTAATTCATGCATTAGACTACAAGTTCAATCATGTTTTGTCCATAAGACTTTCTTTTCAGTGCCTTTTGATCATATTCTAAGATGTGTTAATACCAGAATACCTCACAGCTGGAGAAAGTAAAAGTGTGCAGCCTGCTGACGGTTTACTGTCTAAAATCCCTGTGCATCATGGAGAGTTTTTCTCTGCTGGCTGCTCACAGGCATCAAGGGTCACGAAACATACAGTGCCTCTTTAATCATTTTGTTTTTCACAGTAGGTGGTGCTCATATTCTTTTGCACTAAAAAAAATTTTTTTCTGTGCACTTTTGTTCAATTGTTGTTACTGACACTCTTACCTCCCCACAACTGTTTTTTGAATATAATTATTTGCCAACAGAAAGACAAAAATGCATTAAACAAACTTAAAGATAAATCTTGCTGATAGCATTGTAATCCTTTGTAATTTTTTTATAGATATGATTTTTATACTGTTATTGTGAATTCTTTAGGCCATGATAAACGTATGGTGTAAATCTGTCACCATGACAGCCCTGCTTCAAAATGAATGCTACAGCTATTGCAGCCTGTGGAGTGTATGCTGAATAGTAAAGATAAACATGTAATCAAATCATGTCTATCAGCATAACAAATTTTTCATAGCAAGCTTTCCTTTTATAACTACATTCTCCAAATATAACAGCTTTGTGCACAAAGCTCAGACTTTTTTTTTTACTGTGGTCTTAATACTCTGTTGAACTGTTTCATTTCACAAACAATTTCTATTTTACAGAGGAAGAAGTGTTTTTACACAAGTACAAAAATTCCCTGAATATGAAATATCGTAGAATATGGACAGACATCCACAAAAATGCAGTCTGTTTGGGAAGGATTCAAAAATCTTTCTGCAGTTGTAAAGTGAAATATGTATCACATGCTACAGCAAGACTATAGTATTTTTTAAAGTCTTGTTGTATTATGAAATTTGTTATCTTTTAATATTTTTTGTTAATGTACAATTCTTTTATTAGAGTGCAATTACTATTGCGATACACACTGTAGATAGTTAACATACTGGGAAGCTGTGTGACAGTGGGAAAACCTCTTGATTTAGACTTTTTGTTGAAGCTGATGCATTAAAATAGATACTTGGCAGTTTTTGTGTTTGTGGTAAAAAAAAAAATGCTGTGCTGCTGCTAACCCCCAATATACACTAACTAGGTGATTGGATCTACATATTACATGTAAGTATTTGAAATGTATGGATACATACATATGTATATACATTTTCTGTAAACATACTGCAAAAATAAAATACATTTGATTATGTTTTGCATTGATGTAAATGAAACATTAGTGTAAGTTAAAAAAAACAGCTTGATTTTAACACAGTGGATACTTTCTACTTTCTTATACACCATTATGAAAAAAAAAATATAATAACAACTTCATTATTTGTATTTAGTGTATCAGTTTTACTGGTTACATATTTCACTTCATTATTTAGGGTTTTTTGTTGTTTTAATGTGCCCCCCAGCACACCACCTCTGTCTCGTTCTCTTTTTGTCCCCCTGCTGTTTCTCTCTTTTCTTTCTCTCAACCTGATCGGACATGTCTGATAGCTTTCCACTTTTGAGCCTTGTTCTGTTCTGAGACAAAAGGTTGATAAAAAAAGTTTTTCCTCATCATTGTCACCAAGTGCTAGCTCGTTCGAAGTTCTTTCAAATTTTGGGTATATGTTGATTAAATTATAGTGTGTGGTCTGGATGTATACTCTATTTGTTAAGTGTCTTGAGGTAGCTTTTTCAGGGATTTGACTTTATAACAAATAGCAATGCAGACTTTGAAAACACATCCTAGTTCTTAACTGTCATCAGTGCAACAAGTCAAATTCCTGCTACTTACAAATATGCTTTACATTTTGTGATAGATGGTATGCAATATGAAATGAATTACTCATGTGACTCACCAATATAAACAGGTGCATAGTTGGATTTCACATTCTCATCCAGGTATGTGACCCCTAATGTGTAGAGAGGCGTAGCACCCATGCCATGTAAAAACTGACCCAGCATGAACACAAAACGATAGCTGGACAATCCTCCACCCTCCTTGTCCTGGCACGGGCTGGTTTGGTTGGCAGAGCACATTCCTGTTTGCTCTGGAAGACTAACCTGGTAGAGGGGTGTCGTGAAGTGAGGCAAAGCAAACACTAAAGAACCAACTGCCATGATCAACACCCCCCATCCCAGCCAGTGAGGCTTGTGTCCTGTCCCGCCGAAGTAACTGACAAAAGCCAGGCAGACACACGCAGCAATGTCGTAGGAGCTGGCAATTAGCCCGGCCTGGTAGCTACGCAGGTCAAAGCGCCTCTCAATGGAGGTGACCACTGTGTTAATAAAGCCATTGATTATCATACCCTGGAGAAACGAGGCCACACAAAGGAAGAACAGCAACCAACGAGGGGTATTAAAAACTTGGATGGCTTTGGGCCTCAGAGCTCCCCAACCACATTGCTGATCCAAGTCAGTAGATATTAGCTTTAAATCCGTGGGAGTCTGTACATGGGCTCCTGTTTCCATCCCATATAGCTGTCCTGGCAGTGTAGAAGCCACAGTAAAAATGTGGGGCCTAATAGAGACATCAGTTCCAGGGCTGCCTGGGCTTCTGGGGCCCGAGCCTATAGGGCTGCCTATCTGAGAGTCGGGGGGGCTGGGGGTGTCTACAGAGGCACCCCCAGCAGGAGGGCAGTCCTGAAGGTCCAGAAGCTCCTGCTTGGAGCTAAAGGAAGCGTCGGTATTTAGCAAGACTGGCATCTCCCCTCTGAGGGGCACTGTGACGGTTCTGTGGCACAGAGGACACGAAGGAAGGATGAGGGAGGATTAAAACTACAGCATAGAATAAAGACACTGGGATCAACTGAAGCTCAAGATGAATTTGTTGTGGTCAAGGCTCTGTCAGGCTTGTCTCTGACATGATCTATTTATGGCTTGTGATCTTCACTTGTCTGCAGAGCTGAAAGGATTTTAGGACTCCTCAGGTGTTCAACTATCTGTAGAATGCTGTGCAGGCTGAGAAGACTGCTTCAGACTGATGCTGAGTAAATGCATCCTATGGAGTGAAAAGAGAGAGAGAGAATACATTAATGAATGTGCATTATTCAATTTTGATAACATAATAAAGCCTTTAATAGTTGCATGAATAAATTATGGATAAAATCCTGAATGGTCACCTAGAGAGACATCTGACAAAACAAATCACAAAGTAAAAATAAATTGAGTCTTAAGTGCCTATATTTTTCAGAATGTGAATATGATCTTCACATCAAAGACACCAAAACTGTAAAATTTTGATGTCTTGATTTATCACAGGAGATTGAAGCATTAAAACTTTTGAGGTAATGTTCAGAAACCAATGCCCTCTAATGCTGATAACAAAAAAGAAAACCTTTTTAGCTGTAGTGATACAAAACAAGAAAGGTATTTCTTTCAAGTCTTTTTCCTCTTTGCATAACTAAACAATTCTGCTAATCTTCTACTACTTCTACAGTAACCTTGGTTGACTACCTCTCTTAAACGCCTGAGTAGCAAATCATCAATAGAGGAGAACTTGATATTTCGCCTCACAAACACAGGTTTATGCTCATATACCCATAAAGGTGTGTTGGAAAGTAGCAAAGAGTATGTAGAGAGTGAAGACGCTTGTTATACTTCAACAAGAGTCATGTCACTGAATGTTTGCCTTTTATAACCTGACGCTTACTTCATATGTAGTAAACTATTGTGCTTCAAGTGCTGTTAAAATGTTAAAATCTTGAGCACGAAGAGGAAAAAAGGTCAATCCTCACTCATAAAATGACTAACAAATCAACGTGTAAGCTGATAAATGCTCCCCACACAATAGTACGGCAACTTAATATGTTGTTTATATTAAAATGAATAATGGGATTTTAAAGGGAATGAAGGAACAATAGCTTTAAACTCTATGAAACTTTTGAATAAAGAAACTATGACACTTAGCATCAAAGTAAATAAACATTGTCATGTACATAATACATGAATCTAAAAATTTGTGCTAGCCTTATGTGTATCTACAATGATGAAAACTTCAAAAGTAGCTCAATGTGTACCTCATTTATGCTGGCTGCTCTAGATACGAAATAAAATTAAACTTAAAATTCATACAAACACATTAATAACAATATTTAGATTTTAAAAATTAGAAAGATACTAATTGGCCATTGCCCATTTTTTTTAAAAGGTGCCCAAAATCAGTCACAAACACAAAGCTTTAAATATATAAAAGTATGTTAAAAATATATGACTAATCTCTTGAGCCTCCTACCTTCAGCACTGATAAAGAAAAATAAGTTAAACAGAGAGCATAAAAGGGAAAAATAAGAACTGAGAGTCAGAGAGAGGTATCCATGCTAGGACCTAAGCCTGTTCTCAAAGCCTCTTATAGCCCAGGGCTGAGGTAGCACATTCACACGCCCCATCAGACTGCAGGCAGTCTGAAGGAAGGGGGTTGTTCCAGCCAAGAGTTTACTGTTCACTAATTCTGCATACGGGCTTTGCTGCCTCCCACTGTAAATAAACTGTATTGTTTAATCACTGTAGCCTCCATCTGTCCACACACAGCAAAGTTTGAAAGAACAAAAAAGAGCCTTCATATTATTGTTGTCACTTTGAATTTAAGCTTATGTTTAAATCTGGGGAAAAAATCATTCTGGAATCATCTGTTCAAACAGAATATTTGCCCTGTAAGTTGGTTACAAAAGGCTATTGTTTTCTTTGCTAACTCAAAATGGGGAAAATGAAAAAGCCATGCTGATGGGATCAAAATGACACTAAAACATCTAAGTTGAAGTGTGTGGAAGTATTAAAGATTCAACACCATAACTAGATGGAAAAATTAAAGATAAAGGTAAGGTTGTTTGCTGACTTCACAAAACAGAGCTTGCTTACAAGTCGTTGTTAAGGGGGATGCCATAACTGAATCAATGTTAAACAAAGTTTAATATTACAACTACTACTTCTGCTATTTTTACTACAACCAAGGCTAGTGATAACTATGGGTAGGGGTGGACTGAGCTTACCCAAATGTGCAACTTGAATCCAAAAAAAAGTGAACAAAATTTTGTTGTTTTTGGTTGGGCCAAAAAGATAGTATAAAACATACCAGTGCCATTTCAAGCCTCTAATTGGGTGAACAGCCTACAGCTCACCCCCAAAGTCAACACCCACTTCTCAAGTCAGGTACAAACAGCATACACAGTTCAGTCTGAAGCAGAGCTCTGTGTGATCAAGTTTTTCTGCTTGATTTCTCTGGAAGACTACACATTCTGTCAGTTTGCAAATGCTTAGATCATAGCAGTTTATTTTGGCCCATATTCATTGCTTTAGTTAGAACAACTAACAATAATTTGCGAAATGTAAGGGTTTTTTAAAGCCTGTTGTAAAGCCTAGAGGTGCTTCCACCTAAAGGGATGTTGCCTCTGTGCCCTCCACCAGCACCTGTCCCCTCCTCTGGCTTACTTTTTTTCCTTCAGTCGAAATGTAACTGATTTAATTATTTAACTGTGTTAAATGGGTGTATAACGTTGTCTTAAATTGATTACAGGTCCTGGAATCGAATTGAATTGAAATCATATTATAGCAGACTTATGATTTTGGCAAATATTGTACCCTTGTCCAAAGAATAAGTATAATATTTTATCATGATGACATTGGTGATTTACATCCCCACTTATCCAGTGAGAAGTTTACCCATAACCAAATAAGAAAGTAGAAAAAGAAGAAAGTCTATTTTAAATTCAAACTGAAATGAAAGCTAACAAAGAAAACATCTAAATCACCTATATAATCCCCTAAGACCAAGTCTTGAAAAATTCTTCTTTTCTTTCTTTTTATAAAACTTAACTTTTTTTCTTTTTTTAAAAAACAAATATCATTTTCATTATTATTAACATTTCCATTTTTTATACAACTTCTTTCTTTTTGCTCCTCCCAGTTATTAAAACCACGTAAGGTAAAAAGAACATCGTTTTCACTGGCTGTAGTATATTTCTGACTCAGGAAACAGAAACATGCATCCGGCAGTACAGAGTAATTAAGCCACACTCATGAGCTGTATCAGGCAGGATTAAATGACCAGGATATGCCACCGAATGCACGCCTTGGGTAGCTAGCTAACACTGGCTGGGATGAGGTATCATTATTTAGGTGGCTTGCTGCATGAGGTGTTGCTTCACCAGCACTCTTTCAAAAATTTAATCACTTTTATCTCTATTTGTCAGTAAACACTAAATGCAACACAAGTATACACTCATGAAAATCCCTTGGCTGGTCTGTCTGAGGGTTAAACCACACACTACTCTGCTATTTGTTGATGCAGCAACTTTGCCTATCAGAGATGAACTACTTACAAATATTCTTTACTACTGGAAGCAAATGTTTTATCCAGCCCTTCCCTCACAGAGCATGAACTGCTCTTTTCTAGCATCAGTACCAGTTCCTTATTAGGCCTGCTGCAGTTTCCAAATTAGACCAAAATGTGGTAACAATGACATGAAAATTCAGTGTTTTTCTAGTGCATTGTGGTGTTCATGGAAGTGACATCTCAAAGTGCCAGTCTACCAATGTTTTTTACTAATAAGGTCCACTTATTAGTTAGGAGTAGTAATTTTATTGCCATATAAATTATTGGTATATTTAAAAAGTGGAGGGTCTGTACAGGTGCAGACTCATTAGTGAGAGTGGCCTCGCTTGGACAACAGAACAGGAGTGATAATACACAGGATTCAACATGACAGAGTCAAATGGACAAGTATAAGAAAATAATTCATAAAAAAAATTCATAAATAGTCTTAGGAGGATGGAGCGTAGGCTCCTTTAGTTAACTAATTTAAAAACAGACAAGATAAATTCTGGTCAAACAAGGCAATTCATAAAATTATAAAGCTGATTTGTGATTATTTGGCTAATTTTGCATAGCTGTGACGTTTTCTTTTTTTTTTCTTTAAAGGAATTGCGGTATTATTTTTTGTATATCGTTTTGAGTCTGTTGTGGAGGATTTTTATGTAGTTTTTTAATAGAAATTTGAATAACCTTAGGGCTCTTTATGGCTAACTGTTTAAAAAAACAACAGAAAATGAAAAGGTATATCCAGCCACGCTGCCATCAGCTGATAGCTCATGATGAGTAGGAATAATAAGGTTTGAGAGGGAAGCTAAAATATCAAATCTAATTAAAATTTTCTTTTGTTTAATTAACAAGTTGATGGAAATATAAAGTTATAGCTCGTTTCCTGTCTTCGGAGGTCTGGAGTATTAAGTATAAAGTTATAAATTAATTTGTAAAACTCATAAGGCATCATGAGAGGCAAGGTAAATGGGAGTGAATGGATAATGATCAGGTGATGATAGGATGACTAGAAGTGGGAGTGTCTTGGAAGTTGAATCAGGGCACTCTGTTAACAATGAGGTGAGGCGAGGTAAATCCCTCCTGTCCGGTGGTTTGTTTTTCTGAGGCTGACTGCTTATGAATCAAACAAAGCCAGAAATGGAAAAGTTCTCACCAGGTTATTTTTTTTCCTTTTTTATACCTATCTAATTGGATCTAAGATAGAGATCTTTCCTTTTCATTTCTGTTTTCAAAGTGAGATCAGAGCAAGGGGTTATAATATTAATAGTCCATGGCCTCCCACCTATCCACTTGGTCCATTATCTTCACAGAAGAAACATATTTGCTTTGGACTGGGGAGTCTGTCTTCCTCTGTGGTAAACAAAGGCTTTTGAAGTATCAAGCGGAAGCCTCTCCTGTGTTTATTACTATACATCTAAGGAACAGCAGACTTAAATGAAGGCTCAAGTTGTCAATTCTAATCAAAGACACTAGTGTTCCCAAACACCGCTATGAGATGCAACTACAATGAAGTGCAATCTCTTTTTACAAGAACAAAAAACATTTAGTGTATGTAAAATTCCCTTGGTACAGCTGTAGTACACATTGTGAGACCAGAGTGGGGCTGTAATTTAGAGAGTCAACTGTGGGAACAAATAAACCTGGGTGTCACCCTATCACAGAGCAGTGCCTCTCACATAAGCTTGTGAGACATTATCAGAAGAACAAGGCAGCTGGAGTTGTGGAGCTGGGAGGTCAAGTTTCTGTCTATCTTGGATTCTGGTAATTCTTAAACTCAAGAAATCAAATACGCTGGCATATGGGAGTGTGTGTTTGGCGTTTGGCCAAGATGCACACAAACCTTTCATTTATGTGAGGGTTTTCCCCTCTAACAAATTAGGAATTATTGTAATCATAATGTCATATCAATCTCAATAACAGGACGGGATCACAGCTCTTTAACAGGTCAGTCACTGACAGCTTGAGCAACCTTACATATTCAGATTTCAAGCAGAGTAGAGTGGTAGGCCTTCCACCTGACATGCCATCATTAGGGGGGATAGACCATGAGATGGATGTTAGACCACCTAGGAGGAAGGAGGATGAGGAGGTAGTCAAGCATGCAAAGGCTTCTTCGGCCCTAGGGCCAAATAGAGTCCCCTACCGGGTTTATAAAAGCACACCTGATATCCTAGAGTTTTTGTGGAGGCAATGAAGAATAGTTTGGGAGAAAGAGTTTATTCCCAGAGCACGGCATAGAGCAGGAGGTGTTCTTATTACAAAGGAGAAGGAGTCCTCGGACCTGAGTCAGTTCCGGATGATCTCTCTCCTAAATGTAGAGGAAAAGATTTTCTTTAGTGTAGTTACACAGAGATTAGCTAGTTAAGGAAGGAATAGCTTAATAGATACTACAGTACAGAAGGCAGGAATACCAGGTTTTGCAGGGTGTTTAGAGCACACTAGCATGATTTGGCATCAGATTCAGACCGCCAAGATTGAGAAAAGAGACTTGCATGTAATAATGTTGGATTTAGCAAATGCATTTGGTTCAGTGCTACATAGCCTTATTTGGGAGGCATTTGATTATTTTAGAGTGCCTGGAGTGCATCCGTGTGCTGACCATCTGACTGATTTGACCATCCATGCATACCTGCCACTTGAAAACATGTCTTTGTTTAAAGTAGGCTATCTTTTAACTGGATAGTATGTTTTGCTACTGACCTTGTGAACTGCACTACATTGCAATACCCTTGCTTCCATGCCAGTACTACAATGTGCTTCTCCAAATGAGCAATTAGCAAGTCACAATCACAAAATATAAACAAAACTTCAAAAAGTTAAACACAATAAATTAACATACAACATAGACACAACTGCAAAAAGGAAAAACACGATAAAAAGGAAAAACACTACAAAAAGAAAAAATGCAACAAAAACACAAAAACTAAAGGAAAAATGCAACCACTAAAAAGAAAAAAATACTACAACAATAAGAAAAAACACAACAACAGAGAGAGAGAATACAACTAAAAGAACAAAAACCACAACAAAAATAAAAAATGCAACTGCAGAAGCAGGAAGCACAACAAGAAGGGCATCTGCTATGGCCAAGGATTGTTACTGATTGGACAGACAGAAACACCATGGGCCCTATCGTAGACCTGGCGCAAGTGTCATTTTTGCCACAAGTGTACGATAGCAAATGCACTTGCACCAGGTCTGTGTGCCGAGGGGTGGGATGTCTGAGAATGAAGGCGAAATAGAGGCGTGGTCTAAAACCACTGACTGTGGTTTGAGACCACTGTGGTGGTCTTGCTCACAAACATCTCCACAATCACACAAACCAATCTTTACTGTTTTTGCCACTTAGCAGTGTAAAATATTTAAGTGTGCTTTGGACATATTTAGTAAAGTAAGTAAAGTGTACTTTGAAAATATTTTCAATCACAAAGTATTAATTTTGAAGTAAACAGCGTGCGTATGGGTGTGTGTGTATCTCGTGTTTGGCCAAGACGCACACACACCTTTCCTTTATGTGAGCCCCCCTCACGTTAATAATAAATTAGGAATAACTGTAATCATAATGTCAAATTAATATCAATGGACAGGACGGGATCACCACTGTCAGATCGTCTTCAAAAGATCGGTCGCTGACAGCTGGACCAATTTCCATGTTCATGCCAGTGTATTTATTTGATCAGAAAAACACGGATTAAATAATTTTTTTTTTTTTGATCAAATATTTTCTCTTTATTGCAAATTTGAGTCAGAATACAATCAGTTTCAATGACCATTTAACAAAACGGAAAAACAACCCTCCCTCCCTTCCCTCCCTCAATCCCCTTCCCCTATCCAACAAGAATAGCAAATATAGTATAGTGTAGTGTAAAAAGAAAACTGGTGATTCTGTGATAAAACAGTAAGCATATCAAACCATCTCCTTAATCTTCTCAGCCATATATGAACAATATCTTCTCTTTTCCCATGCAACTGAGCAGTGGATAATTCAAGATATACAATGTCTAAAAATGTAAGAACTCATTGGTTTCCACCTCAAAGCCAACATCTTCTTAGCTGCTGTTAGACTAGAGAAAAAGACAAGATTCTGTGCCACCCTGACCCCAGGGATATTTGCCTCCAGAAAATGATTTACAGAAAATTGTTGACCAAGTTTTTGTGCCAGGCACTTTGT
>JAQMCX010000002.1:786199-806650 GCA_029814765.1 Acanthurus leucopareius
TGGGGGTGTGTGTGTGTGTGTGGGGGTGGGGGTGGGGGGGCTTTAAAATACTTTCAGGATGTCTATGAATCCGCCACCTTCCTAAAATTCCTTGCTTTTCCTTCTAATGCAGCCTTAAGAATCCCTTGATTGTCAATTTGAGCACTTGCAACAAATGAGGTTCTCTTGATATTTCACCAATTATGCATTTAGCATGAAAAGGATAAAAATATATACATAGTTTTCTTACTTCTTAAGTTACATGCTGTAGTGATAAAGCTATACTAACAATATTAAAGCAATAAAAATTGATGTTTAATTTTGAATAGAGCTTCAAAGTCAGGAGAAAACACAAAAGACTAAAATGAGCTAAGGACTGTCCAGCAAGGTGAGAACAGGAAAATAGCACGCTGTTTTGTGCATAGACCCTCAGACCTGGGCAGACATGTAATTATACCAGCTTCAAAAGCTCACCTTGTACATTATATACTCTCATTGCTATGGGAATTTACTGTGTGTTGGTATGCAGTCTCTGTGTGTTTGGATATGTATGTATAGATGGTCTCATTGTACCTTTAAGTCCACAGTAAGCTGCTTCATTTGTCGTTTAAGAAACTGCCTGCCTTGTTAACTATGATTAATACCCATCAAACAGTTATCTGTGGTTCGACTGTGAGGCACCAGGTCTACTGTTGTGAACCAGTGTGGTATCTGCATTAATCAAAGTGGGAGCTGCTGTCTAGTTAGCATTCATCACAGGCTATATTATGATATTCAGATGATTCAGTGTGGAGGAGCGTGTGTGCTGAGCTGGCCTAGAGAGAGAAAGAGAAAGAGGGAGAGAGGTCGAACGAGAAATCAATGCATATGGAGAAAGGCTGTTCTCAGCAGTAAGGGATGCAGAGATCTGTCAACTTCCACCCTGACACTGGCCTAACAGCGGAGGAGATGGTGATGTAGAGCCAGGGACTTAGTGGGGATAATAAAGGTTAGATTAAGAAGCAACAGAGAATGCAGCTGTGGCCAAGCAAGGTAGGGAGCAAGCAGGAATCAGACACTCATCCAAATTGACTTGAAAGGAGTTATGAAATGTAGGTCAGTAAATTCACTCAACTACAGTTGAGTCTTGCAATTACTAGACCATTTCTATTTTATGCTTTTTAAAACTTCTATTACAGTTTGAAAGCAAATATTTATTTTTAATCAACTTTATTAATGATATATAGCAAAGAGTTTTAGTGGGCAAGACTAGTTTTTGAAAATATGAAGCATGATTGAACACTGTATAAAGTCAAAACAACCACACTAGAATTCTCAAGGTCACTGAAAGGTAAAACAGTGTGAACAGGAATCAGAGGGTCAGCTAGCAAAATGAATGATGGGAAGCCAAGGCGAAGAAAAGTAGTGTAAGGAAAAATATTTTTTATTATACAAACATTGGTGGAGACCAAAAACAGATTTAAGGGAGAGTGAATATTAAACTTGTATTTATCAGGTTGCCAAACACTCAGATCCAAGAAAATAACAGTGTTGCTCTGTTACTACTGTTTGGGTGAATATGCAAATTTTTGTTGCTTCCTCTATTGACTTAAAAAATTGATTTCAGTATGGTGTCTACAATTAAATATCACATTCTTGAGGTTTAAAATATTACTTACACATTGAAATAGCAGTAATGATATAACAAATGATAATATTACACTGATTTCAAGAACATTTCCTTGATTATTTTCAATTTTCTATTTAGTTCCTAAAAGATCTGACTACTTCTTCCTTGCTGCAGTCACATACACACATACACACACTTTCTAGTAATCAGTCATCACAGTCCTGGATCAAACACAGCTCTCTTCACTGCCAAAGCCATATTGTAACAGTTGGAAGTCCACTCAGGTTATTGCTCTATCTGTATAAAGAGGAGCTGAGGCTGCCAGGGGGAAACTTTACAATATTTCTTTATGGGAAACAGGCACTCATGTGCATTACATGGTGTGGATAATGTGCCGTGTAAAAGTGACAGATTGCTTACAGTTGAATGATGTAATGCTCAACAAATAATTCTGTTTAAGCCTGATGAATATCACAATCTAAATCCGTCTCAAGCATCCATCAGCTTTACTGGGCAGTGAGTGCATGCTGTTCGTACAGCAGAGCAGAGTGAAAATATCAGTGGTATTAGAAGTGATGCACAATATTTTTAGAGGCAATGTAGAAGAAGAAAAAATGTCAAATTTACAGATTGAATTCTATTTTTAGTCCTGATTGCATTTGATGTCTTGGGCATTCCTTCACTCTTATGAGTGGAGCTGTTGACGGGAGAAGTTCACAAAGCTGCATGCTACTCCATGTTCGGCACTAGAGGGCCCACTCTGCTCTCTGCTGTCTTCTCTTCAGTCCATCACTCCCAGTATGAGATATTAGTTGTCCCCCTGAAAATTGCCAACGATTTTTCTCTGTTCATTGTAATTAAAAGGCTATTAGTCAGAGAAGACAGTAAATGCGGTATTTGTGCAGGCAGTTTATATCACTGCTATACACACACTTCTTGACTGTTAACAGGGGGAAAGTATTATTACTTTTACATTGATCGTGGTGACAGTTAACAGCTATTGCACAATAGCATTGTAAGTAGAGAAGGAAACTGGAGACAATTAACTGAGCTTGTTGAGGCTTCGGGAAATTTAGGACTTGGAGTACAAAGGATGAACAGGCGAAATCTGGTTGTGTGTGTGTTTCTGCTGTCTTATTATAATAGTTAACACCCAGGTCATTGAAAGGACTGACAGATGAGATCTTTTAATTGTGGTTCCTGGAGACAAAAAGGCAGAAGAAGTCTGAATTTGCAAGTCTATATCAAAACCTTGCATATGGCTGCCCAGTGTATGATCAAAGTGTTACAATGTGACCATGTTGTTACAGGAGTTAATTGTAGCATCTTTGATGTGAATTCCTGGATGTTAAATTTTTACATGCTATGATCTGTGATGGTCAAAGTGATATGTGTTCTAAATATAACCATGTCAGTATGTTTTTTATTTGTTTCCTAGCACCAGCAACCAGAATTTTTTTTTTTTTTTTTGTTGTTTTTTAGTTTTTTTGCAAAGAGGAGCACTTTATGTTCTGTAAACAGCGAGTGTCTAGTTTTACACAGAGTACAATAACCACATTAAACACATCTCACTAGGTTTTTCTTTCTCACCAGAGTCTCTAAAATCTGAATCAGAATGTGTGCTGTCTAAATGGCAAAACAAACTTGGAGACACTCCTAATGAACTAGCAGCGTGTGCTTTAGACTGTGCACTGTAGATAATCAAAATAGTACCCAAAGACTCATATAAAGCTCAGGTACTGGAGGAGTTTTAATGTATTCTTACCAAAATCAGCTGTTCGGACCATTCAGTAATGCGCATTTTCAGCTGAATGTACCCAAAGTACCAAAAATAAAAAAACTGGTTGCACAGGTGACTGTAATTAATATGTTATAATGAACTATATGATGAAGGTATTAATACAGCAGCATTTTAATGTCAAAGTTGTTCTAGATGAGGCAAGTTCAAGATTGAATACTGTATTTTACAGTTTGGTAGTTGAGTGCTTCAAAAACTGTTTTTTATTATTAATTATTTGATCTTGTTGGTCCTCATAAATTTATAGCTAAGACGGAAACATCTCTATGGTGGCAGTGTTTGCAAAACTTGTTTCATTTGGTCAAATACTGTATAGACACTGCATCTTTCAACGCTGATCTGCTCCCTATCATCCACCCATCATCCACTCTTAGCTGCTCTCGCCTCTTTTGGCAGCTGTGGCTCAGGATGAGCCATTAGTGTGTGAATGGGGCACAATGCTGCCCCTGTGCAGTATGTCACCTCAGGCTCAGCTA
Organism: Acanthurus leucopareius; assembly: GCA_029814765.1. Taxonomy (NCBI): domain Eukaryota; kingdom Metazoa; phylum Chordata; class Actinopteri; order Acanthuriformes; family Acanthuridae; genus Acanthurus; species Acanthurus leucopareius. The sequence continues at coordinate 790,062 of JAQMCX010000002.1, forward strand.
GCTATGACAACAACCATAAAAAATTGCAAGTTTGAATCTCATATTTGTAGATGTGCACAACTGCAGACATGGGACAGCTGTGGTTTAGGAGTAGGTTGTCTATTTATCAGAAGGTCAGTGGTTCAGTCACTCGCTCCTTTAGTTTCTATGTCGAAGTGTCCTTGGTCAAGAACCCTAAACTGCCCCAGAGGCTTCCATCAAAATGTGAGTGTGTCTGTTTCTGATGAGCAGGTTGGCACTTTGTATAGATGCCCCTGACACTAGTGTATTAATGTGTGTGTGAATTAATGAATGTTGTTGTGCAGTGTAAAACGCTTGATTAATGCAGTGTGTTTTCCATTTTGCATCTCAAGTGTTCTTCCATTGCGAGACACCCATTCCATACTTGGATGAGAGTGTCAGTTAACTTTCTTCAATGTAAAATGTAACTCATTTGACAGCCCAGTGTCATACTGATGTATCAGAGGTGTAAGAGGCTTTATTGTCTCAGACTGTTAGATCTGGCAGCAAGATTCCAATGAAGACACTCCAGGATAAGTTCACAGCAAGATAGCTCATAGACAGGACATTGATCAGAGCCACCAGACTGAAGAGACACATTACAGAGACTTTGAATGGAAAGCAGAGGAGCGGAGTGCGGTGAAGAATTTAATTTGGTGTTTCTGAAGATGCCTTCATTCAGTTTGTACAATATCTGTGCATGTGATCTGCTCCTCCCCTCTCTGTCTCACCTTCTGTGCTGCATGAAGGAGGAGAAAGAGGTTATCCTTAAACCTATTAGAGGAGGTTCAGTGAATTGAAAATCCATGAAGTGTTGCTGTCACAGCAATTCTCTTCCATTGAATTAAGAGGGGTCAATCCCACAAATCAAGAGATTACACTGCTTGGAGATAAAGGACTAACTACTAAGTGTGTGCATACAATACACACCAACAGTATCACTAATGTACATATGTATATATAGTATAAGGCAGAGTATGAAAACAAAAATGACACTATGCTCATGCTTTTATTGCAGGTGTTCAATAAACTGTAATCATGTTTAGATGTATGTTTTTTAAAAATTAGCAAAATATTTTAAAAATTTTAGAAAAAAGACTAATAAGAGTCATACTGTGCTCATTTGATCACTCTGTCTCTTAAAAACAATCTAAATCTCTCTCTCTCACACACACACCAACACCCACACACTCAGTAAACCCTGTCTTGCGTGACCATGCGTGGATTTGCTGTAGTTGTTCTGGCAGGGGGAGAGTTAGTTGTGATTGTGCTGAGTGGAACGATCTTGAGTTTGGGGTCCTTGGCATTCATCACACACTCACACATATACACTGCAGTAGCCCTGCGGCTCAGCCTGTTTTAATTATTACACAGCCAGCTAATCAATAGCAAAGAAGCTAATCCTTTTTCATCCCTTCATATTAATTTATGCTGGTGTCAATTTTGAAGTACCTGCATTGTGATTCACATCATATTATGTATATGACTGTGTGTGTGTTTCTGATATGCACGTGTGCTGCTGCCAATATGCATGCTAGCCTGCATGTTGAAAATAAAATAACAACAGCCATGCTGGTGTGATGTCTGTAGGTGACATGTAGCTTAAACAATAGTTTATTTTGTTTTTAAAAGTATAATAGTGACACTTTTGCATGCTGCTGTCAATCAAACACAGACAGGGATACACCCCTCCAGTTAAGGAACATTTCTGCTATTTCCCCAGAGACCTTTTATATTCCTGATACAAAAAAAGCTATTATGAATACAAAAAAAAAACAACCAAACAAACAAAAAAACATTTACACACTTCAGCTACAAAAGCTTTAGAAACTGACATTAATAAACATTTGGATGTTGAGATGTGAGACATCTTATGTTGTCATTTGGTGCAGGATAAATAAAGCTGACTTAACTTATATCTGTTAAAAACTACTTTGCAGTTTTTTGGCTTATAGGTTTGAAAATGCTAAATAGTTTAAGATATGTGTCAGCAATTAATAAGTTAAAACATTTTAATAATAGCAGTAACTATAAATCTAGAAATTCTGTATACATCATTTATTTATTTGTGTTTTTTTAACAGGCTGCTTACTGCGGGGTTTGTTTGTAAGGGGGAACTTGCAGTCATGACAGAGAATACTGCTCATACAGCACTGTTGGCCCAGATGTATTGTACATACTGTAATACCCTATATTCTTCTGGTTACTCTTTAATTGAACTCAATTACGGATTCCAGCAGCCCTTGGAGGCTGCAGCATCTCAAAGGACTTCAAAAGTGTGCCTCAGCATGGTTTGCTCCCCAAAATATTCCAACAACCATGTGTGCTGCAGTCAAGGTTTTAATTTACAGTAAAGGGCTAAGGGCTAACCCCTTCATTGCACATGAACTAAAATACAGTGCTTAGGTGTCAACACTTAAAGTTTAATCTCATACAGTGTTGTAACTGAATTTCTCTGAAGTTATTTTGAACATAATCCATGTTCAAAAAAGGAGTGAGAAGAAGTTCAGACTTATCAAATCCCAGCCCCTCTCTTGCTTCATTGATTTATATGTCTATCCCGCTTTATTATTATTATTATTATTATTATTAATATTAATAATAATAATAATAATAATAATAATAAACATGATACATAGGTAATATACACATAACAGCAACTACATTTATAGAAAAGGACATAGACAAATAGACAATGGACTAAACAAGAGCAAAGACATGACATAGTCAAGAATGGACCAAATAAAAATGAACATAAATAATAAAAAAAAAAGAATAATTAGAAGCAACCTCCCTTGAACACATAGTGACTGTCACACCCCCATTTCAGCCTCCTATCCCATGAAAATGTGATCTCTGTAGTGTGTTTTAAACTGTTTTATGTTTGGACATTGTTTTAATTCCTCACCCATACCATTTCACAGTCTCAACCCACAGTGCAAAAAGCAAAATTTTTCTTGTTTGTACGCATTCTGTTTATTTTGAAATTATATTTTACTCATAATTGATAACCCCCCTCTCAATCCCTAAACAATTGATGTATATTTTGTTATAGAAGGCTATTATTTGCTTTGTACATGATTTGTGCTGTTTGAAATTTCACTAAATTTGTAAATTTGACTGCAAGAAGAGTAAGGGAGTGCGATCCAGATAACTGACATTGTGAATGACTCTGATTTCCCTTCTTTGTAGAATAGATAGTGAATTGATTGAACTTATGTAGTTATTTCCCCAAATCTCTACACAGTAATTGAAATAGGATAAGACTATGTAACAGTTAAGGGTGTGGTGTGAATTTTGATCAAGAGCCTGTTTTGCTCTGTTTAAAATCGAAATGCTTCTTGATAGTTTGATTTGTATATGTTTGATGTGTGGTTTCAAACATAAATTCTCATCTATTATGACTCCAAGGAATTGATTTTCGTAAATCCTCTCTATCTGTATCCCATCTATCTGTATTTTTACTTGTATGTTGATTCTGCAATTCCCAAATAACATTATTTGTGTTTTTTTTTAAGTCTAATGATAATCTGTCTCTATCAAACCATATTTTCAATTTGCTAATTTCTTTTGTGATTTCCTAGCAGTTTTTTTAAATTCGCCTCAGAACAGAAAATTTTACTGTAATCAGCAAACAGCAGCAGCTATAATACATTTGAAACCCAACAAATGTCATTGATACATAAATTAAATAGTTTGTGACTCAACAGTGAACCCTGGGGGACACCACAAACAATGTCCAAACACGATGAACAAACAACACCAAACTTGACAAACTGCTGTCTCTTCTGTAAATAGCTTTTAATACAGTCTAACACAATACCTCTGATGCCATACCTTTCCAGTTTTTTTATTAATATAATTGACATGATTGATTGTGTCAAAGGCCTTTTCGATATCTATAAATATTCCAACTGCATATTTCTTTTGTTCAATAGTATTTGTAATTTCTTCAATTGCTTCTATTATTACCAGTGATGCTGATCTGTCTGGTCTGAAACCATATTGACTCTCAGAGAGTAACTTGTGTTTTACTTTGAATGTATCCAGTGTCATGGCCCTGGCCGTGCCTCTACTTCCTGTCATTTCCTTGTCCTCTGTTTCCCCCTCCCCCTGTCTGTCTGTGTGTCTGTGCTGTGGGTGTGGCATCTCCCTCTCTCTCCTATGTTCCTGATCATAATCATTCTACTCACCTGCTCACTGCTGCTCACCTGAAATCCACTCACTAATCAACCCTGCAGTTTAAAACACCGGCTTTCCTCTCCAGTCTTCGCTAGTTAACTTGGTACAGACCAACCTGTTAGGCCAACTTAAACTGTGTGTTTAAGTGAATATTCACTTGTGCTTTTGTTTTGAACTAATCCTGTGTTGTTCTCCATATCTCAGGGTCACTGCCTGCCTGCCTGCCTGCCTGCCTGCCTGCCTGCCTGTCTGCCTGTCCGTCCGTCTGTCCGTCCGTCTGTCAGTCTGTCCGTCAGTCCCTCCCTCCCTCTGTCATGCTCACAGCCAACTTATCTTACCCAGCTTGCCTCCCTGCCATCTACCCACTCTCCTCTGCCATCGTCTCCTGGACTTTCCCTTCCATCCACATTCATTCTCCCGACAATAAACTCCATTTTGCCACCCCATTTGTTTGTGTCTGTGTTCTGCGTTTGGGTCCTCCTAGATTGAATCGAAACATCCAGTCTGTTATTGAACAGTTTTCATAGTATTTTTGAGAATTGTGGAAGTAAAGAGACAGGTCTGTAGCTGGTGAAGTGATATTTGTTCCCAGTTTTGAATAGCGGGGTGACTTTAGCTGTTTTCATTTTCTTTGGAAATGAACCAGTTTGGAATGATAAATTACAGATGTATGATAATGGTTTGGAAATCCCCTCAATGACCTCTTTCACTATCGTCATGTTAGTGTCATTTTAATCAGTTAACTTTTTGTTTTTTGCATTTTTTAACAATGTCCAATATTTCTCTCTCCTGTACTGCTTTAAGAAAGATTGAGATGGGGTTTCTGTCTATCAGTAGATCCATATTTTTTCCAGCTGTACCTAGATCAGAGATTTCCTCTGCAAGGTTTGGTTTGGTTTGGTTTGGTTCTTCATGCTCCCCATAATTTCTACATAGGACATTTTTTTTGAATTTGCTCTCACAATTGCTGAGTATGGGCTAATTGTGAGCACCCATAGGGAAGTCATAGTCTGGGATGACCATGTCAGAGGAATATATTAGAGATAAATCTTTGTCCAATTTACCATTTTTGTTGTGTTTCATTGGTTTGACAACTCAATGATACAGTAGTATGAAGTTCATCATTTTGCATCAAAAATTGAACCAGAAATGCACATTAGGATGTAAGAGCACCTTCTCCAATAATCATTCTAACACAGCCAACTATTATTGACAACATTTTTCCCTGAGGTATCATGCTACATCACAGCAGATTGTGGTCATATAAAGAGGAAAACTCACTGAGCTGTTATGTTGCATGTGCAACATTTAACAAACCATATGCCCTTCCCCATAGTTTTTGCCAATTTTTTTTATTATCATTTTGACTTTGAGGAAGTTACATAGTTACATTACATAGTATTAATAAATGCACAATTTGTCTTTGCTAACAAGTTTGCATCTTTCTGTTGCAGAAATGTTTTCTAAGGCCTGATATGGTACAAGTTCAGTGAAATTCATTTTTGTCACATATTTCTTCCAAAAAATTTTAGATGCTAAACCAAAAATTCACTAACACTATAACTAGACTTATAAAAAAGGTTTCAGTATTCACTTGTTTAACTTTTTAAGCTCATAATTTGTCCATCTACTCTCATGGCAAAGACCAACATTGATGCTGTAAATGGTAATCTGCGCAAATATGAAGGCTACATATTGTTTTAGACCTGATGGCAAAACTCCAATCACATAATCTGCCTTTAAAACTTAAATGTCCTTAGATTTGTTTGGCATAAGCTAACCTGTCACCAAAAAGAAAAGGAGATTGTAAAATAAATAAATCGTGATGTCAAATTAATATTTTAAAAGCTAAGACCACTTACCTTGTTAAATCAAACTACCAGATATATAGCTACCCAGACACTAATTTTCAAAGCAGTCGCCTCCCCACATAGTGGTGGACACAGGTGATGGACTTGGCAACAACAAAGCCATGTAACAATCACATCATGTTACTTTGACATTTAAACAAAACCTGTCAGCTTTGTAGATGTAATTAACCCTGTGATCAAATCAAACTATACAGTTAAAGCTTTTGTTGCATTTAAAGTATATAATATTTTATCATTAAGGTTAAGCAAGAGAGTCTTTCTTGTTACTTGCATCCTCTTTACACATTTGAATGTTAAATAAATGGTGATGGGTGTTTTAAATAATAAACCAATCAAGTAATGACACTGGATATGATGAGGAGTTAAGTTATGAAGCACTTGTTCACAAATGTGGAGAAACCAAATAGATGGAGGAGGAGTAAGACAGACGAGGAAGTAATCTGGAGCACAGCCAAATGCTCTGTCTCTGTAAGTGTTTCCAAGATTAGAAACCTGCTACTCACTTTCTCCCACTGACTACTCACTCTCTTCTTGTTCATTTCCCTGTCATCACATACACACGCATAAAACACACACACACACATATGCTTGTGTTTGCAGGCCCTCTCCCTCCTCGCTACTTTGTTATTGATTTACTCACAATTCTTACTCTACACAGAAATGAAGTCAAGATAAATAAATCATCTCTGAAACACACAGATGGTTCTACTGTAATTGCTTCAGTGTGAATTGCAAATCAGAATATATCAGCCAAGTATCACAGCATGTTGTGAAATCACAAATTTTAATCAATAGGAGTCGTGCATATGGGTAATTTCCTTTGTGACTGTCAGCATGACCTCAAAAGGGAGAATTTAAGTCTACAGTCCTCATGACAACACTGCTCTTTGCCAAAATACAATTGTAAAACACTTTGTTAAAGATAAAAGGCTATAAGTAGATTATGCAGATGTTTTTACATCTAAAGAGAGCCCTTTTTTCCCTGCTTAATGGCTTGAAGTGAAGTGGCCACAGAGGTAATAGTGCAGAGGTGGGGAAGACAACCTCAGAGTCAAAGAAACGCCAAGGGAAATGAACTCACATAAACAAACTAATTCACCAAACCATGTTTGTTTCTGGCATCTTGACTCTGTCTTTGTGTATGTGACCTGCAGTCACCCTGTGTTGTGCAAAGCAGACAAAAGCCCAACTGGTGGTTAAGGAATTAAAGATAGTGTCCAACCCTAGGGGGGCTTGAAACAGATCACACACACTGTTGACTGTATCTACCCTGACCTCCTTACTCAGCCTGACCCCAAGTCCGTAAAATTCAACCCCACACCCTCCCCTCCTTGCCCACAAGATGGTAAGACTGTAAGCATTAAGTGTACCATTAGATATCATGTATTTTACAGCATAGGTTATTTAACTTTTCATTCTATGACCCAAATAAGAAAATTATTGTCCGCCCCCTGTTCTCAGGCTCATTAAAATATATTGGTTTTCATGTCATGGAGAACTCACCGCTAGCTATAGACCTGTGACCTATTTTTGTTCCTGATGTAAAGTATCAGAAATTAACTTTAATGAGATACTTGACTGGCTATTTTTATGCTAAACAGTATATTATCATCCTACAAATTTTTCTTTCATTAGATCATCAGTTCATATTGCAATGACAAAAACTTAGTCACTCAAGGGCACTTTTAAATTATTGTGTTATCTGTCTACAGACAAATGGTACAGGCTGTGCCTCTATGAGGCTGCACTCTTGTTGGTAAAGAAAACTTAACTGTTCAATGAATAAAAGTAATAGTACAAAATTACCATTGGAATTTTAATACATGTGGAGTAAATCTAATATACAGCTGAGGATCAGAATAGAGGTCTTTGGCAACCTTTTAAGAAGGGTTGATCATAGTGTTCAGAAATGTGTGAGGAGGTATTACAGTTTATTAACGTTTGGTATAGGCAGAAAATATAACATAACCATCTTTTGAAGGTATTTGGTTGTTTACTTCAAAATGTATACTTTGTGATCGGAAATATTTTCAAAGGACACTCCTCTAACTTTATAATTTTTTTATTATTATTTATAATTTTAAATTTTAAATTATTTATTCTTATTATTTTTAATATTTTATACTGCTGAGTGGCAAAAACAGAAAAGATTGATGAGCGTGATTGTGTAGACGTGTGAGCATGTTGGCCAGCTGCGTTGTATCTTGCAGTACAGGCTGTTTTACATCTGCGTCTTGGGTTTAGACCAGGTTTTGGCTTGTTTAAGTGCAAGGCACAGTTGACTTCAGTGTGCCAGATACAAGGTAGAAAATACGCAGAGCCACACCTTCATTCTGTCTTTACTCTCAGATTTCTGGCCCCTCGGCACACAGATTTGGTTGATTTGCTATCATACACTAGTGGCAAAAATGACATTTGTGCTGGGTGTAAGATAGGGCCTTTTATGTTACCTATGACTCTGGGAAGAGGAAGTGCATAAAATTGTTCCTCAGTGTCTAAGAATAACGTGTTGGAGTTATTATCGAAGTGCTAATACTGAAGAGGCCAGTGTGGGGCTGTTGAGTGCACCATAATTCTCCAGATTGCACATGGTGATTAATTTAGATTGAAATAGATGTGATCTGAACTTGTTCTGCTTGTTGCTTGGTAAACAGTAAGTAATAAGCCTCTGGAAAAGCAGTGGATTAGAAATATAAAGTCAGTGAGCAATACCACAGTGCCTAAATATTCTTTTAATCTGGCACTACCTCTTAAAGTACGATGTCTAAATAATATCATTCACAAATCGTATTTTGCATAGTCAATTCCTCTTACGAAAAGACTAAACACTTTGGCATTCTTCACCCTCAAAAGCGAGGTTAAATTAATAAGGGCTGTACTTTTTGCAGGACTGGATGAGTAATACATATTTATGGGAGTGATTTGTAAGTTTGTTGCCTAAGGTAGAGGGGGTCATGTTTTATAGCTTTTATTACAAGCATGTGCAATGCAACTCTGAATGATTATGTAGAAAGTCAGAAGTTAATAACTTCAGTATTTTTAAAAAAATATATTTTTCAGTGTCTGTTTTGAACAAATACATATTACAAGTCAGCACTGTCCGATAAAATGGGCAAAATCTGCCCTTGTGCAGTCATCTGCTAACTCTCTCAAGGCCTCACCCAAGGATGTCCATGAGGACATGTGGGAAACACAAAGGAAATGTGCACATTTTCTCAGAGAGTGCAGATTTGCAATTTTCAATAACCCAAAACAAAAACCCTACAAAGGTTATTAACATCAAACATCAAACTAAGTATTTAAAGCACTGTATGATGGTTATGGAAAACAGTGTGTGTTTTGGGGTCTGTGGAGGGTGTGGAGGGGTTTTTTCTTTCTATGTTTTTTTTTGACAGAGGCTGGTCAAGGCTTCCTGGTGGCTGGAGCTCAGAAATTAGCACATCTGCATATCATCTTCATCAAGCTGTGCTTAAGCCCTGTGGTCTCTCCACTGGCTGCAACAAAACTTGTAGAAATGTGTGGCCCCTTCCATCATGAAGTTCTCTAGATTAATGTTTGTTACTAAGGTGCTTTTGATCTTGTTTTCTTTGCTTACATGTTTCTCTTGCTCAGTGCCTGTGCCTGTTTACTAGCTCCAGCGCCAATGCCACCCCGCTCCAATGCCACCCCGCTGCCCAACCTCAGCTCTCTCTAGCCCTGTGTTGAAAAACTAATGCTTCTCTCAACTGCCAAACTCCTAGTCATCACTGCAGCCACTGCCCTCCCTGCCACATGCACCAAACGCCACTCTGCTCCAGTGTCTGTGCCTCCCTGCAACAACTGCCTCAAGTTACCTCTTCCTTGTTTCTTAAACCTAACAATAAATTTCATAATCATTGTCCCTGTCTTGGGGTCCGGTTTAAAACCAATCTGGCACACATTGAGCTCCATGTTACCAAAGCTGTATAGGGCATCTCCTTCTACCTTTGGCCATGACCTTATCAGTCACCTTCCATTTACAAGTTTTTTGTTATGTCAGACTAAGGTTAGAAGTGAAAGTAAAATAAAACTAGAAATGGTCCTCATCCTCAGTTCTTCTCTCTGCCTGAGGGGTGTGTTTGTGTACTTCATGTGAAAACACGCTCAGCTGCTCTCTTAATAAGAGGATGTGAATAGGACAGTGGCTGTTGCAGTCTTGTCACAGGCACACAGGGAGAAAGAAGGAAAAAGGGAAAGTAATGGGCACAGATTCTTCAATTCAACTCCCTATCGATTTCTCTTGTCTCTGCCTTGCTGGTGTCCTGGTTCTCTGCTACAACAGACCTGACAGGCAGAGAGGCACTGTATCTCAGTTATAGAATCAGGAAGAAGGAGTTAGCATTCAGGAAGTCTATTAGCCCATGTATCTGTTTTCACTTCTTCCAGCGATCTAAGTTTTTATATTTTTAAATAAGCAAAATACATGTTTTAGGGTTTGAAATATATAGTCTGCAATTTAAAAAAAATGCAGACTAATAATGTTCCCTAATTAATTTAGAGATTTATTACATTCTAAGTTTGCTTCTTTCCAGTACAGATAGAGTAGTGAAATAGTTTAGAGATAGGAACTTCTTTAATTTTTATCAGTGCCAAACAAGTGGCAACAAAGAAAAAGTGGATTGTATGGTACATCCATCCAGAGAGCTTGGGCTTGGCCAGCTGCACAATGAACAAATTGAACAATCCCAAAATAAAAGGACACAAAACACTTGGTCATTGTCAAAGAGCTGGTTTACTAAAAAGGTTTGGCTGTTTGCATGCAGTGATGCAGCCACTGTTGAGACCCAGCATTTGATTAAACGCGTTTAACTGATTTAAAAAAATTTTCTGAAAGGCAAAGAACAAAAAAACAAAAAAGCTTGGATCAACATGATGCAAATGTAAATAAATGTAAACATGTTCATAGTTTACTCTTTCTTTTGAGGAGTAGATTTGATTTTAAGTATTTTAATGTGTTAGTCCTAATTAGCCATTATTTTATGGAAAAATAACGTATTAAACACACATTATTGTCTTAAACACTATATTTTTTAATTTTCGGTAACTTAGCTGGACAGCATTGTTACCTTACTGCATGTTTGCTAATGCTATGTAACATGTTAGTATGATAGATGCATGATAGCTTGTTGTCTAATTATTCCATCGTGAGGTTTAGATGGTATTAACACTTTATTGTGGTTGAAAATAAACCCATATAGAATTTTAAATTTACTTATTGGCAGTACCTTATTGATGCTTCCATTTGAATTTTCCAATTTAGCTAATTTTTGCTTGATTCCATAGTGCTACATTATTAAGTAGATATATAATATACTGTAAATTCAGTTCTGTTTTCTTGTATTATTGTCATTACTTACCAACTTACTTCTTACTTTCTGGTACTAGTTTTGATTCTGTTTATAATATGTTTCCAGTAGTAGTAAATAACAACAGATAAGCATGACTTATTGTGGTTTATTGTTAAAATATATTCATAGGTTTGTGACCATTTTACAGGTGCGAGGGTGGAAGTGGTGCAAATATATTGATAATGCCATGATGGGACTTTGTCATTCTTTGGCATTTGCACCTGTTTAATTGTTTTAAAACTTCAAATAAAACCTGTGGAGAAGCAATGGGTAGAGTGGTGCAACTGAGACTTTGTTCATGCAGATCAGCTAGAGTAATGCAACCATTCAGATTGACTCAAAAGAGTGACTAATTTTTTGCAATACAATGCATCAATTAAGAGGGAATTGTGGTTGAAGTTAATGAGGAGGTTTGCACAGTCTCTACATATGTCCTCCTCCATATGTGAAGGCACAGACAGATATTGAAACATCTGGGTAAATAAAACCAAACTACAGGTTATAGGCAACATTATTGCAACTGAAAATGGTGGATTGCTCTAATTGAGTTGAGGGGGAGTCACTGCTCTAAATGAAGAAGGGATAGTAACTTCTTGTGGTTCATAGATGAGGTTAAGATGGAACACAAGATTGGGAGATGGATTGGCAATGCATCAGCAACTATGGAACCAGATCAGTCAAAGTTCCTTCATTTTCCATAACCACTTATCCTGTTAACAGGGTTACATGGAGCTGGAGCTTATCCCAGCTAACATTGGGCAAGCAGTGTAGTATACCCCGGACAAGTTGCCAGTTTGTCACAGGGCTACCATATAGAGACAAACCTACAAGCATTTTAGAGCTACCAATTTACCTAACTTGCATGCATTTGGACTGTGGAAGAAAGCCAGAGTACCCAGAGAGAAACCACCCAGCCACAGGAAGAACATGCAAACATGCACTGAAAGACCCAGCCCTGGCTGGGTCTCAACCCAACTCCAGCCTAGGACCTTCTTGCTGTGCAGCAGCAGTGCTAGCTATGGCACCACTGTGCTGCCATAGTTGTAGTTGTAAACATTGTGGCATTCTATTCAAGAAAACCTCTCTCTGCCAAGAGTAGTTTCACCCTTAAAGAATTAAGTAGTTTTCTAACTATCTCAGTACTTTATGTCTCACTAATCTCCCACCATCCTTGTTGAGGCTTTGCCAACCAATCAGCTCTGTTAATTGCAGTGCAGCAGTTAAGGACCCCGGATGGCTCACATTATCTTTATTTACCTGCTTAATTGTCAAACTGATGGCAACCTTGAATGGAGTTCTGCAGCACTGAAGACCGATCTCTCACTCATCTAAAACACAGGACACCAAGGAAAAGGAAGAAAAAATAACAGTAGTTGAAACAGAATAAAATAAAAAAATACTAATGTGATTAAAAAAGGTACAGGAGGACAATGAAAATTAAAAGGAGAAGCTTGTGATGACTTGGCTAATGATGCCATCTAAAATAAGAACCCAAATAGATTGTAGCAGCTGAGGCAGTTGTAGGATAATAAGATTGCAGGATAGTAAGCTGTAATCAGTAAATGCTCATGAAGATGTGGTGGGATGCTGAAACAGACAAGAGAAAAGGAATGAGAAAGAGAAAATGAAAGTTGAAGCAGCAGATAGTGAAATATAGGCAGCCAGCAGTCACCACTAAGAGCTGAAATATTAATCTTCCTCAGTAGGGTAGTGAGACTGCGATATATATGCTCTGTGAACAGCATCACCATGAGCCTCTGTATCCCTATGTACACACACAGACACAGACACACACACACACACACACACACACAAAATCATAGAGTATAAGTATCTTTGATTCTAATCCTCCTACTATTGCTAATTCAAGGCACTCTGTCTCCGTCCTCATTCTTCTTTAGTGTATCTGTGTGTGTGTTCATGCATGTCGGTGCGTGTGAGTGTGTGCCTTTAAGTGTGTATGCCTTTACTTATACATGCTTCACAGTCGGCTTTTAATCAACAGAGTATTGGACCCCCTCTATTTCCAGGGCCACAGCCAGATTTTACATTTTGTGATATTGTCAAACTGGACTAAAACAAGACTACTTTAATGATTCATGTCCTTTTAAAATTAAAATTGAATCAATATCTATTTTGATTGTGTTAGTATAAGAGTGAAAATGTAGTATGCAATTAATATGTTGTAAACATAAGTACAGTAATGGTAGATATTAGTTTATTCTTTTATAAGTGTTGTAATGTTGTTTACACATAAAAGTGTTTGCAGTAATATTAAGGTGATATTCTGTTATCAGACCATGGTTCATACTAAAATCGGACCAAACAACCAGACTCCTCCTCCTACAATCGGAGCATTTTGCATTGGTAACATCCACAGTGTAATAATTAATTACACCAAAATGTTAAAAAGTAGCCTACCTATAAAGTGACCAGTAACATGGGAGCTTATCACTACAGTCTTAAATAATTACTTTACCACCCCTTCTGACTAGTTTATTGTTTGCAGTGAATTTTGTGTAGCCTTTACTGAACACCTAAACTCACTTGTCTCCCGTGCAATAAGTAGACAAGGAACATATTGTAGGCATCCATACGGGCACGCTGTCTCTGTCGGTACTGTGTTGTACGTGTCCTCTGAATTGTGTAAAGCAATTCTACATTATACACACATCTTGACGTGCTTGTACTCCACTGCTCTGATTTGGTAGTTCAAATCATAATTAAATTATTACAGCTACTAAAGCAATTGCAAAACATTGATGTGGCTCCATTGTTGTTGTCTGACAGAAGTGATTTTCCCTCTGAAATTTTTCTGACCAATAGATGAATAACCTCTTGACTGCGTGTCATTTTTATTTAAAATTTTGTTTTGTGTAGCATAGGACAAAGTGAACTCTAACCAGACCAAAACTAAAATGCAATGGTGTATCATTTTTGTCCTTTGGTCTGGATCAAGATACGAACCTACAGGTGTGAAAGCACCCTTCGATTTGTTTAAAGGCTCAAACAGGGTTTTTAAGAAGCAGATTAGAATTAAGGTTAGGATTGAGCAATTAATTGTGAAGGTTAAACTTATGTGTGTGTTTTCACACCTTAAAGTGTGGACAAGGTTTGGTTATGTTGTAAACATTTTTGGTCGGTTTCACACTGCAATTATTAAAATGGACTAATGGACTTTACATGACAAACCTATGTCATATCATCATAGAGTGGGTTGCATGTCTCTGTACTTTACACTGATTGGTTTGGCCAGTGGTGCACAGCAGGATAGGCCTATCAGCTGTGCTCAATCACCTTATCAATTCATGGGTGTTTCATGAGTGTTTTTTTTTTGGCCCAACATACAATAACCAATCAGAGTCTGCTCTCATTACCTGTGAGCACTGTGCGTCAGTGATGCAAATAGCATTGCTATCTTACACCCAACGCAAATGTTGACAGATGGCTGAACCAGCAAATACTACCAAGAAAGAAGATTCACTAGTGAGGAGATTGATGTCTTGGCTTGGGAGGTCAAAGCCCATCTTATACGGAGATGGCAGGATTCCACCAAAGCCAGTTGATGTTAAAAAAACATGGTCTGAGAAAGCCATGATCATTACCTCATCTTCTGGCATCACCAGAATGGCTGTGCAATGTAGAAAATTTTATAATGATAGCGGAAGACAGGGTAAACAAAAGGTTCCAACAAATAGACAACATACCCAGGCCACCACAGGAGGACAGTCAGCCAGCAAGGATCTGACACCAGCGGAGGAAATTGCTGCCTCTACCCTCACATCACAGAGCATCAAGGGATTCAGGAGCTACAGGTTGGCATCATAGGTAATACAACACTGGAAAAAAATAGGTGTGTTCAAGCCAAACAGGGGTCATGTCTAAAGATCTTAAAAAAGTAATAACCAAATCCCTGTTTCCAAAACTTTTTCTAGAGAATCCACTTTCCAAGAGTGAAAAGCAACTGTGACCAAATCCATTGTCCCTTATCAGTAAATCCTTGCATGATTTAATTTATGCATAGGCCTAATGAAAATTCCTGACCATTTAACTGCCACATTAATGCCATTTCTGCATTACTTCCTTACCCAAATGATCTTGAAAACTTACACGAGGTCGATACTTCATGAATGGGATAAGAATTAAGGCGATTTAGGGGCTCATTAAGGTGTTTTTTAAATACATTTCCACTCATCAAGAAAACAATATATTTCACATTTCAACACATTTTTAGCCTTCATCAAATAATGAAATGAAAAAGCGTGTTTAGGTAGAAGTAACAGGCTCTTGTTTTTCTTCTCTTAGGTAGAGAGAACACAAT
This sequence comes from Acanthurus leucopareius, assembly GCA_029814765.1. Lineage (NCBI taxonomy): Eukaryota > Metazoa > Chordata > Actinopteri > Acanthuriformes > Acanthuridae > Acanthurus > Acanthurus leucopareius. The sequence continues at coordinate 805,802 of JAQMCX010000002.1, forward strand.
AAGCAACATTTGAAATGCTTTTAAAGGTGCAGACAGTAATGTAGTCATGTGTGTGACTGGTTAAGTTATAGGTCTGCACTACAGCACTTTTAAAAAATAATTATGTTTTCATCACTACGCTGCACAGCTCAGCTGGCTGAAGATCCTGGAGAAGGACCTAATGGGCAGAGACAGAAGAGTGGAGTCAGTGGGTGCTTGACAGAAGAGACGAGCTGATCAAGACCACACTGCAGGGACAACAAGCAGCAAGACAAACCTTTGCCGACCCAGCTTGAGGAGGCTGGGTTCATCATGCTGCAGGTGCAATTAGGTGGCCTGTGGTGGAGCCTCCAGTGGGTGAACGCTCACCTGAGCCAGATTGCGACACAGCTTCAGCCCCTTGGACACATCACAGCCAGTATGGAGAGGCTCACTGACGGTGTCGTGTCGAACACAGTGCTCCAGCATCCCCTCCTGCGCCCAGTTCCCTGTTTCCTTCTGCATCTCCTCCTCCTCCTCCTCCTCCTCCTCCTCCTCCTCTTTCACCTCTTTCCCCTCCTCTTTCACCATGTTTTACTGCAGAGTTCATTGTGTGATGTTTCCCTTCAACTTACACTTCACAGGACTGCAGTGATTTTCTTAGTCTTCTTTTTCTGTTCCCTCTCTGCTTTGCAATTGAAACACACTGAGGGGATTTTCTAAGCATATATTTGTATGTATATATATATATAATCTGGTAAACAGTAGGGTTGGGTACCGAAATTCGGTTCCAAGTAGGAACCGAATCAAAAACGGCGGGTACTGGGTACCCATAAGAAATATTTACTTTCGGTTCTGCTTATCGGTTCTTGGACGCACTTGTAACCTTTT
>JAQMCX010000002.1:820816-839247 GCA_029814765.1 Acanthurus leucopareius
GAGTTTAATAAACAGGATAGTGAGAAATAAGTAACATATACTAATGTCATTTAAGTAAGCATAGGTATTACCTTTTAGAGTGCAGATATAGATCAGGATTTACAGCTATGATGTATTAATCACAAACAGAATTCATGTAGTAGACTTGAAACATGCACTGTTCAAAAGCAATTTTCTATTTATTTGAAGAATTACATACCACAGCATGTAAACATTAAAATACGTGTGAACAGGAGAGTGTGGTGGTCAAAAGCATAATGCAGCAGAGATTTAAACGAAATGCAAGACGGCAAATATCAAGACAAAGACAGTCCAAAAAGAGATGAAGTAGAGGGGTTTATTTTGGAAGCAGCATTTACAATATTTTTTGATGAGTGCATTGTTATTTGAATGTTCTCCCCTTAGTTCCAGCTTGTGATCTTTGTTGCAATTTTTTTCCTCTCTCTTTCTTAATTTCCTGTCTACCTCTTCACCTGTCAGTATGAAATGGAAAACCTGACTAAAACACAACTGTAAAAAGTACTTCTTATGTATGCATGAGTGTGGGCTTATAAAAGACTGAACAAGTTCATATGGACATTGCTGCACCTTGAGATGTTGCTCAGGTGTAAAAACTATTATATTCACTTCATTAAAATTCAGATGTAATATAGATGTTGGTCACACACCTTGTAATACAGCATAATCTATGGTGTCTGTGGGTTCATGTTAGGATTTCTCTTCTATTGTCGAACAGTCAGTAATGTGATCAGTACAAGTGTTATTTAGCTTCAAAGGTTTTGTGTTTTAAGCTAAATGCTCCCATAAACACAAAACACACTGGACACATATTTGCAGCAATGCTTCTCACGGTATATTATGCCAAACTATTGTACTGAATTCTACATTATTGAGTGAAAGCATATTACTGTCATTTTTCATTTAGAAGAGAACGCAATCCACAATAAAAGGTTCCTTCTCCATTAATTTCCCTTTGCAGAATCTGCTCTCCCCCCCCCCCTGAGGAATGGGGAAATAAGGCCGATAAACAATTTAGACAGATGCTCCATCAGAGCAGAGCCGAGGATGTCCCACTCCTTATTCAGATCAGCTTTTTTACTTGCAACGGTAAGGTGGATGTGGTAACATTTGATGATAGGACATTGTTTAGCTACATGCTATAAATCTTCCTGAGCTCTTTCTACTAAGGCTTTCTACAAAGATCATCAAACTACTAAAGGTTACAAGGTGACAATATGCAGCAGATGCATTTTTCTAAAGTTTATTTATTTAGTCATAGGTTCAATCATATAGCACAAATTTTATTGTTATATTTAAAGAATATTTAAAATATTAGCACTCTTAATTGTACTAAGCACTGAGCAAAGTTACTTGTTGATTGAGAAAAACACTTGGTTAGATTTAATTTATTATTAGTAACTGGTTGAAAATTGGTACATATTAAAGAAAACCGAATGTAAGGTCCTTTTTTGACTTTTTTGGAATTTCGCACATTTATGAAGCATCCTACAAGAGTAAAATAGTCTCAAAAGGACTAAAATTCTTACAGTGACTAAGAGTTTTTTGTATTTAATCAACTGCTGATATTTATTGGACTGCAGGACTGTCCTACTAATGTGTTGTCAATTGCTACAATTCAGGAGAGCGAATACAACAACATGTTGGTTCTGTGGAAGACCTTTTATGATTGAGCTTTTTATGACTAGAATAAAAATATTGCAAATGTTTTGGTTGACAGTGTGCTGGATGCATATAAGAGCACTAAGTTCTTAAACCTTACAATGAGAGACATAAAACAGCAGTCTAATAGTTTAATTTGAATCTCCTGTAACTGACAACTTCAATAAGTAAAGAATCAGACTTTGAAAGCTTATACAGCTGTGTCCCCTACATTTATTTTGTAATTATGCAAAAGCAAGCAGCATTTACGCAAATTCTTAGTTTATTTGTATCCTTTTTTTCCCAAATATACAGTCAGAAACTTTATCTCGCAAATGTTTTTCCCGCCATAACATCAGCAACTTGCCCACTGATTAAGTGAGGCTCACTCATGCAATTCAATTGTCTTACTGTCTATCAACATATTGATGACTGAAGTGAAATCAGTTCGGTTATAACTTATCTTTACATCATGCATCAAACTTTGTTTTGTTTAGCTTCTCTTAAATAGAGGAGAGACTGTAAGGAGTTCACTGTCTGTTGAAGTTCTTGCTGTAGATCCTTGACCCCAGTGAAGTCAGAGAGGTAAGTCACATGGGTTGAGTAAGTAAAACTTGTCTGTTGGTTCACTTTGACTATTTCATCAGATGATAAGACTGCTATGATGCCACAGAAGCTGCTGTTACTTTCACCTGAACCTTGTGCATTGCACTAATTTGCTGCATTATTTTTCTGTAAATAGTTTTCATACCTGAAAAAGACAGAAACTATCTCAGTGAAAGAGAACTGCACATCATTACGAATCTTAAATACAGTTATTCACGTAAAAAATTATTTTTTCAATCTCTTAATGTTAATCCTAGTTCAGGATTTTACTGCGGGACTAAAGTCCTGTACATTTATTAGATTATAGCTGATTGTTTTTGGCTTCATATCATCTAGCTTAAGTCCCGTAATGATTTGCCCTTGTCATGATTTCTGCATTCCAAATTTTTCATATCCTTGCTGAAAATCTGAGGCAGAATGTCTTTATCATGCTCTTCTTCATCTTCATTTAACCTGAAATGTTCTGTTTCACAAAATGCAGCTATGGTTTACTCCAACATGAAACTAAAGTTTAAGGAAGGAAAAAGATACAATACACTGAATGAATGGAGCAAGGGAAAAGCAAAGATGAAAAAAAGGGCATGAAAAATTGAAAAAACACAAAATCAGGAGACAGTAGCAGAGAACAGAGGAAGTCAGCTGAAGTGAAAGAGAAGGGAGAACGTTTAAAAGGAGCCCTCCATTCTTTAAAGAGCCATGTCAGCCTGTGTTGATGAATGTGGTCAAACATCAATACAGTGTGAATGATGAGGCCTGGCACCATGTTGTTACACACACACACACACACACACACACACAAAGAGGGCTACTGTACGTTCACAGTTGTATGCACTCACACACCACTTTGCAAAAGCACCACAGCCTTTTTGATCCTTCTAACCTCCATTTCAATTTCTATATTAAAATGTCTGCCATTTTTTATGTGACTTGGCACAATGCTCCTTGCTCTCTAATGTCACAAGGCTAATAAATAAATTGATGAACATTAAAGGGCAGCGTTATCATATGCCATGATGGGTGCCTTACTCCACAGCGCCTTGGTTATCTCTTTTCCCTAAAAGAATTCAGTGCACACCTGACCTGCTCATGTCCTGTGTTGAAGTTTGTGATAATGTTGTCTCACCTTTTGTCTATGAAAAGAGTATTTAAATGTTTCAAAACATAGAATTCAAGGCAAGAATAAACTCTTTGCATCTTTTTATTTCTGCTTTTTCAATTATTGAAATATGGTTGAAAGTGATTTTTTAATTTAATTTTTTATAACATACATCATTCACATAAAAAGTAAAATGGACACTAAACCTTGAAAACCCCTACAAGTTACCTTTTAATAATTTGGAAACATTAATCTTTACCTAAACATTTTGATATGTTTTCCTGGCAGCTGCTTGACCAAAAGTGTTCAACATCTCTAAAGACATATCTTGAAATATATTCACTAGAAAGCCAAGGTCATTGTGTTGAATTTTTTTATTAGAAATATAAACATAAAAAATATTACAACTGTATGATGGTTATTTTCTATAGGATTTTTTTCCTGTTCAAGCTCTATTATCTCCAGTAAAGTATCCATATCTGTTCTGTACCTGCTCTTCTTGTATGAATTATATTAAGTTTGCAAAAATATTCCAGCCTTCTCTAAAATAATCTTTCAAGTGTTTTACAGAGAGTGTGTCCTTTGTCTCAGACATATTATATACAAATTACAGAATGTTCCTGTAATGCACCTATGATTCACAGCTTGAGATATGATACCTTGATGGATCACTTGTGCTCTCTTCTTGCTTTTCTTTTTTGCGAGTGACTTTTAATAATCTTACTTATTTAACGGGTTGTAAACACACAGGGTTTTATCAAAATTGCTGTCTGTTTGTTTGTTTATTTGCAAGTTTATTTGTAATGTGTATGTTCTGCTTGATTTCTCCATTTCTGCGGCATCACTCTCCTGACAAGCACTGTTTCATCCCAGTGTAATTGCATACACACCCCTCCCATCCTATAATTACTCACTTGCTCATCACACCCGGGACATGAAAAACAGAAAATGACCACATCTACCATTTCTAGCAGTGTGTGTCATCTTCATCGTGTCCCCCTCCTCCCTCCACCCCTGAGCCTCTGAAATGCCTCCTCTCCCATTCGTTAGCATAGCGTCTCCTCTCCGCTCAGCCTCGGCCTCCCATCTATCATAGCAGACCAAGGCAAATGGAGCTTTCAGCTGAGTGGTGATAAGGAATTGCAGCCACATTAAAACATCTGTCACACCTCCAGAGCCACGCACAGAGCCCAATACAGCAGCTAGAGAGGAGTTGAAGTAGAGTATAATAAGGGAGTGAGAAAATGAAGGTAGTAGGATGTGAGGAGTAAGAAAAGAAAGGCAGGACCTGAGGTCTAGTCACTGTGTAAATGTGTGGGAACAGTAACACAAGTTAGAAAATGCTTACATTTCTACCTTAGCTCGATTTTAATCCTTTTTAATTTAATTTACCAATTTATTTGTTCCTTCCATCTTTTTCGGTCTCTCCCTTCCACCCTCATTTGGTCCCTTGGTCATAACTTTCGTGTTAACTCACACAAGTAACTTAATCTTAAAATGTGTAGAAAACACCCAAATACAAAAGGTGGTTGTGTGTACATTTTGTAATCCTTGGGTATACCAATACTAAAAATGTCATGGTTTAGTTTTTGATTATGAATGTTTCTATTCTTACTAAATTTTTAAGTAATTTAAATTTGAAATGATTACTAATGTACTTCCTTCCTCTGCCTTCCTCCATAACCACAGCTTCATATGTTTTAGCTGCCCCCCCCGCACACACTCAAAACAGTAAGACCACACTAAAGCAAAGACCACTTCAGCAGTATATATGCACTTTAGAAGGAGGCTTTATTTGTTAAGATATGTACACTGGGAGTAAAAGACAAACACATACATACCTGTGACAGACATACCCACTGGTGCTTTTCTTGCACAGCAACTGCTCTCACACTTAATACCTTTTCAACCTTACCACTCTTTTGCACTGAGTAAGGACCAAATCAGTGATGAAATTGGAGCAAGTGTACTTGTACTTTACTTAAATACTTTTATGTTAAATACTCTACTTCATTTCACTGAATGTGTCTGATAACAACTTCAAACATATTCTATAATATCTTGTAATCTTGAAAAATAGGATGCACTGCAGTAGATAAGAACCTATAGCACCAAAAAAAAGAACTCTACTTGAAACATCTCTAGCAGAAAGATACAACAGTTGCACTGAAGCAGCAGTAACCTTACATAAACCCAAAAACTATATGTAATGGTAAAACACTGACATGGACTGTCTTTCTGTAGAATAAGCACTTGTTCTAATACTTCATAAAATAGTAAATTTTGCTTATAAAAACTAAAAATTTTTTCACTTGTTGTGGAGAATTGTCACAATGCATTATATGTACTCTTAAAAGGATGATGCACTTCTCAGAGTAGCCTTTACAATTAAAAAAAAAACAACAAAACTTTAACTGCTTCATGTTCATTTAACATCCCTCTGCATGAATGTGATCGGTGTGATCAATGCACAGCTACAGCTGGTTGAAGGGGACCAAATCCATTGAACAGTTGATTTGGTTCCATTTTACCAGCTTTAGCAAAGCATTTTAGAGACCAGCCTGGTTCCGAAAGGTGACAGAGTGGAGAAGAAGAGGTAGGAAGTTTTTACAGACTGGGACCTAAAAGAGACAGAGCAAGAAGGAGGAAATAATAAGAAATGATGCTGTTGACACACAAGTAGCATCAAATTAGAATTTGAATGCATAACACACACTTGTATACACATAAACATGGAAACGCACAAACATGGAAACACATAGCAGTCATTGATTATCATCAGAGATGCTGCCCTTGTAAAAACTAAGAAGAAAAATAAAGAAGAATACAAAAGTGTGAGAGAGAGAAGGAGATATAAAGGAAAAAAAACAGGCAATCTGACTGATGAAAAAAGAGATGGTGAAAAACAGGGAGCAAGGCCCTGAGAGATAAGAAAGGAGGGAATATAAACGATGTTGCAGACAAACTTGAGAAAACAATGAATTCATCACCTAACTGCCAATAGTGCTAATGAAGCCAGCGGATAGGACAGGAGGAAAATTAACTCTCATTGACCTCTAGCTCTGTGTGGAACATTTCTTTCTCTTTCACACACACAGAGTAACATTAAAAGACTTCCTATCCTTTTCAGACACTCTCAGCTCTTTGCTGTTCATATATTCACTTGTATTTCAGATTTGTTGGCTTGCGGTTTGGGCCACTCTACCCTGCTGCCTGCCTTAGCCTGCTGGAGCAGAGATGATGTAGTCAACTCAGCAGTCTTCCTGTGAGTCGCATGGCTCTGCTTGTCCTTGGAGCAACTCACTCATTTCCTGGTTCAATTAGACTACCTAATCATTTAATCATTAGGAAATAAACTGTTTAAGCAGAGTCTTGGCTCTGGATCTGAGTTATTGATATTTCTGGCTAGATATTTTTTTTGACAACTGACTGATATTTTTCACATTTTTCACACATTTTTTCACAGTCTGTCACAGACTGGCTCACTAGATCTTCCCTGATAGTTGACTACATATTGAAAGCTTAAAACTGCTATAATCAATGTGTTTTTTTTAATTATTATGAGTAAGGAATCAAAAGACTTTGTCTGATGTGAAAAGGGTTGCTTTTTAAGGAGAATAATCACCTGTCCCTAGAGCTCTGTCTTACGCTGCAGATGTTTTTTTGCCTCCGTCAGGTCATTGTTTTGGTTTTACGGCCCACAGCTTTATGGTTTTAATTTAAGTCTCGCTATGTTCATCTTCAATGTTCATTTCATCCACGGCTGGCAGCTGTTTTAAATGAAACAGCCCTGATGAACCCACTAAACTTCCTCTGCCCAGCACTAAACAGTAGACAGACAAAATAAATACAGGAGATCATTTAGCAGCTGAAGAGGAAGATATTTTGAAAGGAGTTTGATAACCAGATCTATAACATTGAAAAGTAAAAATCAGAGTTTATATTCATAAGGTGACCAGGAACACAGCTCCAATTAAATGTTAATGTTGCCCAGTCTCTGCTGAATGTGTAAATAGGCAATGTTTGATAGCATGTACATTACCTCAGTTTTAATAAGGACTTTGTAACAGTGATGTGTGTACAGTTTTTTCTGCTGTCCAAAAGTGTCCTTCACACTGAAAAATTAATTTTGTCACTGCACTACATTCTACAAGTATCTAACTGGCAACAAAATTCAATGATTGTTTATCCAAAGCCTGTATTTCCCTCTGTGCCACAGAGCTCCGGTGTTCACACCAAAACACATCAATAAGCCACATTAATGCATTGAGTATACTGCAGTTTTTTTTGACTGAATATACATAATAATAATAAAAATAAATTTAATGTAAAGAGCACCTTTACGAACAGACATAACAAACAAACAAATTAAAAAAGCCAAAATGAAAATCAAATTAGAGACAGAGCTTTTTCATGAAAAGCAGACAGCCAGCTAAAGACAGCATGCAACTGCACAGATACACTATATTTGTGCTGGGAACACTCACAAGCACACCACATGTGTATTAATCCAGAGCTGAAAATAGCCGTTGATAAATTGTCCTTATGTTCCGGTAATGTTTGTTAAAAGCTGCAATAGCAAGCATTTTTAGAAAATCACTAAACCTTTAAAAAAAACTACCGGCCCATTTCTGTTCATTATTTTTCATGAGCAAGAACAAGAGAACTTGGGGGTGAGTGAGTAAGGGGATATTATTGTCAGTCTTGATTCAAAGCTGTCAGCACCTCTCTATACAACAATACATTAGCCTCACTGTTCACAAATCATTTCAAAATATCTTTAAATTGCCAATGCATCTAAGGAGCTAAGAAGCTACACAGGGCCTGCTCACTCTTCCTTTCCTTTTCCGTCCATCTCTCTTTCTATCTCCCTGTCTCTCTCTGTCTCTCTTGTGTTTAATAAACTTGTCACCCAAGAGACCGGCAAATTGATGAGAGGGATGCATCCTTGACGGGAAAAAAAATGAGAAAAAAAAAGGAGGCTGGAAAGTGGGAGAAAAGGGAGGAAAGAGGGATGGAGGACGGAAAGCAGGAAGTAGCACACAAAGAGGGGAGGACAAGCTTGCATGGCCTGAATTCTCTACCTGTCCCCCTATGTGGTATACCATTGCACTATCACTGCAACTTGCAGCACTGCAGTGTCGGTGTGTGTGTATGTGTGTGGTTGTCTTGATGCAGTTCTTGATCAAGTGTGTTTGTATTTCGTGCTGTCAACTTTTTGTCCTGTGTGTGTGTTTATGTCTATTTTTGATCTTCAGAGTATAAAGAGTATGTGAAAGAGTAAGTGCCATTTTTGTGAAGAATGATCTATGAAGTTCCTCATGAGAATAAGAGTAAGAACAAGTATGTGGGTGAGTGTGTATGTTCTGTGGATTGCTCAGTAAGCCTTTTAGTACATCCAAGTGCGAACATCAACTTCAGCGGGATTTTCGGTAGATTAGGGAGAGAATCCCTTTGCTACGCTGGCTGCGTTTTACCTCAGCAATCTGTGGCCCACACACTCATCAAATGGACAACCCTCCTTCACCCTGTGCACCTCTACTCAGATCCAGCATCAAACAGAATCATTACACCCATAGTGTTTAATCATTAACCTCGCTCAGAAGCCTGCTGAAAGCGTCACCGCTGAGTGCTCTCTCAACATTAAACTGTAAGGTAACTCTCACTTGATGAAAATGACAATATGTAAGGTGCTGGGTGTTCATAACTTTAGCAAGAGCTCAGGGATGCAGTCCCTATGTGGGTCAGGGTGCTGCATGTGTGTGCACTCTTGCATGAGTGTCTGCTAGTGTAGGTGCCCTCTATCAGGGCTGACTGCATGGTTGGAGATAGGCGGGCTACTTGTCTATTCTGGGACTGTGCTGTCCACTGCATTCCTGCCCTTATATTGGAAACAGAGGGGTGGAGGGGGGTGAGGAGGGATGAGGGTTAGGGACAGCTGGACGTCGGCATAGAGGGAGGGACGTTGTTGTTAAGACAGTCAGGGAGTCATGGTGGGAAGGTCAGTGTGGGTATGCGGTGTCCCCGAGGAGACTCAAACAGTACAGGTGGTGTTACAGAGCAGCTGCCAGCCCAACACTATGTACGGCCCCCGCAGGAGGAGTGACACTTTGAAACCAGTCCCGCAGTGGAATCTGTCACTCTTGCTCACCATGATATTTTCATTTCAGATGTATAGCCTGACACTGGGACTGCACTAATGCAACCTGCCGTACACTGCCACTCCCATCGCTCATCCAGCCTCATCACTTGCTGACCATGCCACATGGTCTGTGTGTCAGCCTCTGACTGTCTGGTATTCCACTCAGCTCTCTCTCTCCTTATCGGGACAAGTGGCTCTCAGTGAGTGACTGACTGTCAGGCCATGGCTCTCCATCCAGTGCCGCGCTGTGGGAGGGCGAGGCCAGAAACCTCTGAGAGCATCCCTTCCTGTCATGTCAACATGCTATGGCTGAAACCTGACAAGAGAAATCCCTGTCAGTATTGTGAGCCTGCTTTTATAGAATAAGAATTAAAATCCACTTAATAGCAATAATCTTTTGTAAGACAGCATTTAAATTGGGCTGATTTAGACAAACCATCCTAATGAAGGCCTCTGTGCATGTCTGATGAAGATGTTTGCCAGTCAGTAATTAGCTTAATGCAAGGCACACTATAGTAATGAAACAAGCTGACCTGTGGTCAGGCTGTAAACTTTATCTTCTGTGGCTGGCTGTACTTATCCCGCTAATTACCCACTGACTAAAGGCAGAGGGAAAACTGGTATGTATATATCAAACTGAGCACAGACATTGAGGGTGGATCTAATATCTATGAGATTGAGGTGGGCACTGCAGAAGTGGTATAAAAGTCCATTAGGAGGGATCAGGCTGGCAGTTCAGCCCCCTCTCCGCAGCAAGGCCCCTTGTCTTGGGGTTAGTGGTGCTAATGCTGCTGCAGTCCACTGCAGACACTGGCTTGCTGGCTCCTCTTCCACCACTTACCCCTCCTCCCCCTGCATTCGGACGTGAGCAGCACCCAGCGGCTGACTCAGCACTATTCCTACGCCTGATTGGTTGATCAGAGAATGAGACAGGAGTATAACAGGACCCTTTATCCTCTGCTCAGCCACTTCCTCGCTCCCTTACTCTTCCCGAAGATAAAACACGTCTGTCGGATAAAACTGCTTCCTGACCTTGTGCCGCTGCTTGGCTCAGGTGTGTACTGTGGCTACAATATCATTTGCTGGTGAATTTTTTCTTTATCAGTCAACAGCACTCTCAGGGTTACTGTGGCCTTTGATTATGATATCCACAAAGCAACATCATCACTGTGTTTATATGTACAGCAACTTTGTCATTATGTCCACATGTGTAATTAGCCACAACGCCTGCTTGACCTTGTGTCCATATCTAATCCCCACCTCTTTTTTCACTAAGTTTGTTGAAAATGCCATGACCAGTTTTGGTTATAGTCCCTAAATGTATCTTGATGGGATCTTTAATGTCTCTATAGGACATCATTAAGTGTGTCTGCAGCACTCATACTTTGTGATTATTGCAGTGTTTATCTTCCCCTGTTCTTGATTTTACCTCACAATGATTTAATCCCCAGAGCGGTTTTATTCTTTAACCTTTTAATCTAACGGCAACACCCTTAAGACGATCAATACCTATTTAGATGATATATTTAATTATATCCTCTCTTCCCCGCTCACACTCCTTTCCCTCCCTGTCTTTTGTAGACCACCACAACATGTAAACAGAGATTGACTGTTTTTTTAAACTCTTTTTCAGCTTTTAAAGAAGGACTAGGGTCCGTATCTTTCATTAAAATAACCTTAGTGGACTTTTGGATTTTTCTCTATGCAGTTTTTTCACTTGAACGTAAGAAGGATGGTACTCTAAGTGTCCTCCACGAAACTCTTTATTCAGTAATTTCACCAAATATATATCTAGAGAGTCTGCGGGTTAGAACACTGATCAGCGAACAGACATCCTTACAATGCATGTGTATGAGTCCTCTTTCCAGCTTTACTGCCCCTTGGACCATTAAGATACCATTAATAACTGTGGTAAGATGGCAACAAGCAGAGAAAAGATCTTATCCAAGCCATAGTAAGTGTAATGGATTGTATATGTTAGAAAATGCTAAGATGTCAATTCAAAAATGAAATGGAAGTATTGTCTAAAGATGGTAAAGAGTACCAGTAATTAGCTGTTAATAAACCAACATAAGGTTATAAAAATGCCAGCTGCTAACTCCTTCGCACAGGGCTGTCACTAAAACTCTTGGCAAAGCAGAACAAAGAGAGATAAACGGAGACAGCTGGAATAGAAAGAAATGATGAAAAAAGCTTCAGCTTCTTAGGTAAGACGAGATCAGATTAAGAGAATGAAGGGCACCATGGAAGTTAAATGAAATAATTTATCATGTGCAGGTTTTTAAAAGAACTCTTTCAAGAATCTTTTTTTTTTGGACTGAACAATATTAAAGTGGAGAAGACGTCATCTCGTTTTGTCAAGGAATGATGTCATGATCCATATGCAGTGGCTGCCAAACCGCAGCAGACCTGCCTTCTGTCTTCACCTTTCTTTATCCCTTTCTCTCTACTTATGCAGACTGATTCTCACTCTGAGCACGCTCCATCACCCCCCCCCCCCCCCTCCTCCCAACCTCACCCACCACTTACCCCACTCCCCCCACCCCTCCCTTAACGAACCACCACTGACACTTAGGTATTTTAGCCATGCATTCATTACAGGCCGCAAAGGCAGGCTTGATACGCGCTCTGAGGTGAAACAAAAAAAATCCAATGCAGTTTTTGTCAGAAAGGAGCTTTGGCGTAAAGATAGCCCAAGCTGACACGCTTTCTATTGTGAGCGAGTAGGACACCCGCATAGAGAGTGAAAGGCTTCACTTCGTTCTGTTTTAACTTGGGACAGTAGGGACTGAAAGAGGCCTGAGCTACTTCGAGCCATCTAGAGTAGAATCTGTGGCAGATCAGTGCTTGGTGTAAAGATGTACACATCCAACCAGGTAAGTGAGTCAACAAAGCTTCTAGCTTAAAGGCAAAATACAGATTATAATGGATAATGAAGACAGAGTTGGATGGAGCCTAAAGAACAGTGTCTTAATTTTCTTATCAACTGTTTGTAAAGATTATTATTGTGTTTATTAAGTTACACATTTGTTCTTCACAGAAATAGCTAACAATGGGTAAAAATGACTAAAATGGAAGGACTCTCCCATAGGGACAAACCCACAGAGAATTCTAACTCAGTTCTATGGTCCCCCTCAGCATTACTTAACTTTGTGTGTCTTTTAGATCTTTGATTTGGTTTGACAGCCCATAAATTTACAGTTTTGATTAATTCTCATCACTATGATCAGCATTGTTTTAGCCACAGCAGACAGCTGTGTTAAGTGAAAATGTGAAAGTTTAACATCCATTTTAAACAGCTATATGACAGGGTTGCATTTCTTTCCGATGCTGCTCAGCAGCAGATTGCAGGTTAAGATAAAATTTTGACATATATGTACTTAATTATTTCTTTTTCATTTTATTTATACTTTCAGATCACTAAATTTCATACAAATATTGTACTATTTACTTTACTGAGCCTAATAGCTTTATAGCTGCTCTTGTTCAGTGAGAGATTGAAATACATTTATCACCAATGTGCTTTTCAAACTTGGAATAACCACATTTTTTTTAAAGCATTTATCCCATTTTTCTCTTAATTCTTTACTCTTGCTTCTCCTTTAGAGACCTTTTCGCTGGACATTATGGCCTGCTGCCCCACAGCTTTATTTTTCCTACAACAAACCTCTAGAGTCTCGACTTCTCTCTCCTCCTATCTCTTTATTTCTCCATCTCTCTCTGCCATTGCTTTGGCTTAACCACATAGAACTTAGAGAAGCCCTTTCAGCTGTATGTCTGGCCACAGGCAGAATATTGGAGACACATTAAAAATTCAGATATAACACACATACAATCCTAATGCAAAATGGAAATGCACTACATTATACGACACAAAACCTCCTGTTTAATGAAGGCAACTAATGTTGTTTTTTTTAACACACATAACACTAGTAAAACCCATTTTATGCTAGTTTTCATTTTATTCCCTTTACCTTACTCTAGTCTGTTCTGTCTTTGAATTAAGTATCTTCCATAAGTTACAGAAACGGATGTATCACTGAAAGTCATTGTGTGCGTACAGAAAAAAGGGTTGGCATTATTTCTCTCCATTACATACACTGTGAAATGGCATCATTTAACTAAATGTTTCAAGTGTTGATTGCATTTGTTTCTGTATGTTATAGTAAAATGCATGATACTCTAATCTAAAACCAGAAATGGTATAACTGGTTGCAGAACACACACAACACACACAGCACTTACAGTATTACTGGTATTATTAAAATTACAATTATTATCATGACAAGTATTCTGTAGAATTCATGTGTGCACCATTGTATACTGCAGGAAGGGAAGTAAGAAAAAATGTGTAGTAGTCCTTCAGAATCATTAAAATGGGACAAAAATATATATTTATATATTTGTCAAAAGTATAGAATTAGACATTAAATTTCTTAGTATTACATTTGTGTCCAAAGACTGACAAATCTTGTTTATTTGTGCAACAGAGCTTAAGTGTTAAACACAAACTATTAAAACACATCAGTGAGCCTCACTTTCGCACTGGGTGACATGTTCTCTTATAACCATGAACACACATATCCAGACACACACACACACACACACACACACACACACACACACACACACACACACACACACACACACACACACACACACACAAAAGCACATATGCTCTAGTTTACTCAGACTCAATCCCACATAAATCATGACACACATGGTGCTAAAAAAAACTGGCCAGAATCAGCACCTTTTCACTTTCAACTTTTCATATACCACAGTTTGGTCAGGACACTTGACATCAATTTTTAGTGGCAAAAAAGGCCCATAAAGGGTTGAGTTCAGAGTGGAAAGGTGTGTTACATACTGACATTTCAACCAGGGCACCAGGATTTAAGTCCAAATGAAAGCAAAAATTAAAAAGTTTATTCTAGAGTTTTTGTTTCCTAAGTCTAATCAAACTGTGACTGTTTCACATAGTGAACATGTTTAAACCTATGACTGTTAAAGCACCTGTTAGAAAGCCTTAGTGGCAGAGAGGCTTTGCACCTTCCAAACAGACTTTAAAGAGGTGACACCAAGGGAGTTGTTAATAACTAATTTCCAGTATCAGACAACAAGCCAAAAACTACAAACCTTGGGATGGCCACTTGAGACTGGTGACTAAAGTGTGTCTTTTTCTCATAGAATCTTATTTAAAAACTATAGCTTTCCTCCTGTTATAATTAACCAGATTTGACTCTCCATAGTTCATTTTCCTCCCTAAATTTTGGCTCTAAGAAAACAAGATGGCCACAGCAATGGGTGACTCAGTCCACTATTTCAAATGCTATCTATGTTCAGTATCAGATGAGTTCAAAAGTTAAGAATGAGTTTTTTCCAACAAAACCTACTGTTGGCCAGCTGTGTTTAACAATTACTGAACCTTTTTTAAAAAGGCAACAATATTTTTATGACTCATTTTACATCTTAAGCAGAAGAGAGTGGGATTTGATGAGCACTGAGTGCGTCAGACGTTGTAGAGAAGTCAGAAAGTACTGAGTGACAGACTAACACTTTGTTGGTTACATAAATAGAATATGGATCTTCACAAGCCAAAAAAGGTTATGTATTATCTCAATGGTTTAATTCAAATGTGATGTGCAAAATAACCAGCCTGATTCTTAAGAGTGACACTTTTGTTACCTTTCAGGACCACAATGTAACCTGATTCCATCAGTGTGATGTGCTGATGTCGCTGGATTGGACAGAGAAAATGTTTTTACTCTACCAGGTGGAATTCTACCAGAGGAGACCATAACTACTCCAATAGCCTTAGGTCAATACACAGCCCACTCAAACTGTTCACTAAACCTATAGTTTCTACAGTAAGCCTGCTGCTGATACAGCACTACTGCTGCTGTGTAAAAGCCCACTGTTACAGATGGTAATCTGGCTATCATATACTGTAATAGTCTCTGTGCAACAAAATGGAGGCAATTATCTCAAAGCACACAACGATCGGTGGAACAGATCACAACGCATAACTCTTTATGGGTTTGGGAGATTTACTTTCACAGACAGACTCTCTCTCTCTCTCTCTCTCTCTCTCTCTGTTTGTGTTCTTTATGATCCCAGTCTCTCTCTTTTGTTTCTTTCTTCCTTTGTCTATTGATCATTTGTTCCTTAGCTTTCTTGTTAGCCCCCCCCCACCCCCCAAAAAAAAAAACAAAACGACAGCATCATTCTGAAGTTGTAATGTGGTCTGTATAATACTATGTTGTCCTTTTTTCATTTGTCTGCCCTTAACCTCTTACCACTATTTCTGTCTCTGTTTTCCTTTTCATTGGCACATGTTCTAAGCAGTGAAGGTAATAACAGAGAAACACTAACTAATCTTGTTCTGAGGCTACATTCTCATCCTCTAAGATATATACAGGATGTGCACTTACAGCAGAGGTGGTGGGGTGATCATGGCCCATCTCTGCCTGACTTGATGCTCTGCCATTTGACTGACAAACTCCCTGACTGACTGGCTCATTACACTGGCTGACAGGCCACAACTGATTCACTGTTTTAACTGCCTTACTGGTCGCAGCACTCGTCTTCCTCCACTGTCGTCCTATATCACTGGCTAGAGAAGCCTGGCTTGCTGACTCCCTGACACTCTGCACTCCTGCATGCTGCTCCCAATTACACTCCTCCTCTGCTAAACTTAAGGGAGATGGATGCATGAGGCCCCACACAGATAGAACACATGTTAGCAAGGGAAGGTTGATGAAGGCAGGCAGATGCTTGAGTGTACACAGATATCACGGACAGCCAGATAAAAGCCAGTTCTGCTGGAGTCAAATACACTTAATGTACATCTTGAATGCCCATGCACAAAAAGAAATAATTCTATTAAGACTAACTTTACATCCGAAAAATATCACGAATAATACATATTTCCTTGATAATGTCTGTATTATATATATAACTTAATTTTAAAATCCCTAATTACCTAGGCATACCCACTTTTCTTCCTCCCATACCTCTTTTGAAGCTTTTTGTGGTAGCCTTTTTTTTGTTGCCTTAGTTGGGAATAGCTACGAGTTAGCATACAGAGCTGTCCTTTTCTGCTGCAGTGTCACTAAGCTATGGAGAGCAGAGAGGCCAAGTGTCTGCAAGGCAGGCTACTGCTACATCAACCCCCTCCCCCTCCTTCTGAAACCAAGTAAGTTTAGAATTTGGTTGCACAGATGATTTCTCTAAGAATGGCGTATGACAGGGTTAGGTTAGCACAGACAAAACTAGACAATACAGCTCCTATGACTGATTCAAATGTTCTATGTCCTTCACTGTCGAAGTTTAACAGTAATTTTAAATTCATTGTTCTTTTATCTAAACTAGATTAACAGGAGGCAATCAACATAACCCAACTGGTGGAAGAGCAGAGCAAGTCTTTTCAAGAAAAGACGTGGGATCCATAAAACTGCTTCTTTATTAGATTATTAACTGGAATGGAATTTAATGCATGAAACTACCAATAATACAATTACTTTATTAGTCAATCATACAGAAATTTAGTTAGTCTGATTAAAAGATTAATCTTTGAAAAAAAAAGGGTTTAATCAGAATGCTACCATAGGCTATACTATCAATGATAATGCTAATATGCTGATGTTAAGTAGGTACTACCAGTAATGTTAAAACATTTATTTTATCCATCTCAGTTTAGCATCTGATAATAAGCATAAACACAATATATCTGAGGTGGAAGGGAAGATCATCTACCAAAGACAGATGAACATTTTTACCGAATGTCTGTTAAGATGTTGCGCAAAGATACTGCTTATGCCAGCCCTTGCCATCACTAGAGCCATGCAACTAGTATAGCTAGAAAGGTAGTGGATCTATTTGAAGTTTATACACCAGACCAGCGTAAAATTAATTATACTCAGGCTGATTTTATACCCAGTAAATATCTTTCTCTCAAAGATTGTCTTCCTGAAGACCCCAACCCCCCACCCTTTAAATTTGCTTTTAACCAAGAATAGTGGTTCTTAGATGATGGTTACATGACAAAAAGCTGTGTTTCTTTTGAGCTCAAATCAGAGTTCTAAATTAAAATCAAAATCTGATGACAGTAGGGTTTTACCTTATGTTGTCAATGAAATCAGGTTTCATTGATTTGTCAATTTGTCTCATCAAGACAGTGCGGTTGTTGACAAGCTGACCTAAAGATTTTTTTCTTCCATTTCCCTGTTTTATTTTAATGTCTGCATCTATACAAAAATATTGCATTTGACACCAAAAGTTTTCAGGGGCTGTTCAGTTTTTAGATTCTACTGTTCTACCTTCATCAAACTATTTCCAAAAATATAAATCTACAGCCCATGAAACCACCCTTTTATACAGCCTTCATTCACTTTTCTCATAACCAGTGATAGGAATAACAGGAATGTATAACATTCCCAGTTATACCTTATTAGATATGTCAATGAAACTTTGCAATATATTTCCCTGAGATGCATTTTAAAAAAACATATTTTTGAAGTACTGCAAAAGATGGATGCACGAGCTCACAGCTGGAGCCTGCACAATAAAAGGCACCGAGATGGACATTGTATGTTCTATAACCCAAATGTATAATTACCATATTATAACGTGCTTATTCTTGGGCAAGTGCTAGTGTACAATATGTGTGGTCAACAAAAGAAACAACCAGAGCCTTTTTTTTTTACCTTTTTTTTTAGTTTCTGGTCAAATAACAATTACTGTGTCATAAAATCGTAAATGTTATGACCTAATAAACACATACAGAGTATAATTAGAATATTAGGATGACTGTAAACCCTGGCGGTAATTATGAGGGTGTCAGTGTATGTGGAATCTGCATATGAAAATGTGTGTGTGTGTGTGTGTGTGTGTGTGTGTGTGTGTGTGTGTGTGTGTGTGTGTGAG
>JAQMCX010000002.1:860451-870747 GCA_029814765.1 Acanthurus leucopareius
AAGACTGGGTCAGGGAGAAACAGTCAGTCAGACTTTGTGAACTGACACACTCTGTTGTTTGTCAGGGAAAGGAAGATAGAGACCCAGAGCTCTGTATGCTTTATTCATTTACTGCTAAATAAACAGATAAACTGAGACCAAATCACCTCTCCTATCGCTTCATTAAAGAACACGCAGGATTTGGCTTTCACATAGAAACCTTTTTGAGGATAGACTGGACTCAAATCCAACAGAAGCTCTTTCCTGTTCTGTGTAATTTTCAATTGGACAATAATGATAGTTGCAAAAGAAAATCACATGTCAGACTACTGCAATGTGAACAATGTAATTTGGGTGAGGGACTCTCCTTACACCCGTCTCCCTCCCCTTGCCTTCTGCCTGCCTCTTTACTGGTATTGGTCAAAGTCATAAAAGACTCAGACAAAGAATTTATGTTACACTTGTAGTGAATGCTGACCTGCAAACCTTTTTTTTAGTATGTAGTCAAGTAAGACAAGAAAGCAAAGTGCAGTGAAACATATTTTGTTTCAAACCAGTTTTTTATGGAAATAGTTTTCAGGAATTATGTGCATATTAATTTCATGGATGTTCATTGTTTCATTATTGCTGCATTTTTTTCACCTAGGTAATGTCACTTTAGAGCATATAGAGTCAAAAGCACTGCTTATAGCTCAAATAAACCATTCGGAATCATACATAAGCCTGTTCCCATCTTTTTGTGCTGTTTCTTGGCTGTATGATTTAATGACAGCAGTATTTGGCCAATCTCTGTGGCAC
Organism: Acanthurus leucopareius; assembly: GCA_029814765.1. NCBI lineage: Eukaryota > Metazoa > Chordata > Actinopteri > Acanthuriformes > Acanthuridae > Acanthurus > Acanthurus leucopareius. Next base: position 861,229 of record JAQMCX010000002.1, read on the forward strand.
GGGCTGAGTTATGGGCCTTAGACAGCTTCAGTGTAGTGTGTCAGGTGCAAATCGATGGACATATCTAAATATAATCTTGTCTCATGTAACACTGACAAAATCATTCCCCTTTTTTCAATAAAAATCCAGCCATCAGATGTTAGTGTCTGTTTGTGTGTGTATATGTGAGTGCGTTAGTCCACAGGATGATTTAGGATATTTTTTGGGAACACATTTAAAACTTAAGACCAGTTAACTGGTGACAACTAGTACAGCTGGAAGCAAAAGTTGTGTCCTCAGTTTGAAAACCATTTATTATTAGGTGAGTGGTCAGTTTTAGTATTATGATAATGTTTTGTAGAAGTAAGCATTTGCTTAGGCAGGCTAAAGGGAGCATGATCACTAAGGGGGAAGTAGCTCTGACTTAAATAGCTACCAGTAGCTTCATGTAGTGCAGAAAGATTTTGGACATATTGGAAGAATTACACTGAAGGCAAGACATTTGGGGAAAATGGAGTTTACTTTATGAAAGAGGATAAATTATATTAAAAAAAACAACAACAACAACAAAGAGCGGGCTGGCTGACTGGACGGACCAAGTAGATCCAGGGGAAGTCAAGAGAGATCTAATGGTCCATACGAACTTGTCTTGGGAAGCAAGACAGTGGCCTCCTGGCAAGCTAATTCAACCAAAAGACACTAGGAAATGGACTCACTAGCCTTATAATAAAGATTTACAGTATCTAGTGCCTAGGTTAGCTTGGCAACTTAACAGTCAGGGTTAGGCTAAGGCTGGGGTTAAGATAAGATGAGGGTCAGAGAGACTCTTATAAGAGGACAGTGAGTGTTCATGATGTTACTCCTGCATTATTGGGTTTCACTAAGTCATTACTCAAAAATAGAGCTAATTGAAATCTCTCTCCCTCCACAAACAAACTCTCTCTCACACGCACACACACATACACACACAAGAAACATAGTTTGACCAGTTGAGGGCAAAGTAAGGTGAAAAAGGAAGAAAGAAGGAAGGTCCATGGCTTAAGACCAGCCTGCTTTTTCAGTGACTACATGTACCTCTACCTTAGGCTTAGAATAGCATTGATTTGCCCTTTGTTTCACACAGATATATAACTGTCTCATTGGCAAGGTCATGTGACATTTTCACTCTCTCTCTCGTCTTTGTTTCAGCCTAACCAATAGCATTGCACTACAGTGCAACAAAGAAAAATATAAAAAAATGTTACATCAAGGCAAGTTGTAATTATCCATATAGTCAGAAAAAGCATGCTTTGTCTTGCCACTGTTCACTGCCATGCTAATGTACCAACAATTGCTGGACCGGAGGTGGTCATAGGGGGCGGGCGAAAAGGGGGGTCAGTTGGCCTGCAGAGGGACTGAGAGAACAAGCTGGTGACACATTGATGGATCTCACTCCTGCTTCGCATAATCATTCTCCTGGCCACTTGAGGACAAAGAGAGGGAGGGAAGAAGAGAGAGACAGTAGGCAGAGACAAAGACACCAAAAGGGAAAGGCAGAGTGGAAAAATAGACAAAGGGAAAAAGGAGGAATTAGATAATGAAACTTGTAAGAAGAGAGATTCAGAATGCCAAGAAGTGCATTATTCTAAAGAAGGCAAAGAGCATAGAACTAAACAATGCACAGCACTTGGTTGGCAAAACTGAGATGAGTGGGAAAGAGGGGTAGGTGCCTGGGAAGGTGAGAAGACTGAGTCAGAGGATAAACAGTGGAGGAAGAGAGAATGTTACAGTGGGTCAGAGGAGCTGAGTATGATGAAGTCATGAAGGGATCAGAGCGGCAGCTGTAGCTAGCGACAGTTGTGTGTATGTTAACATGTTACCTTGGTCCCCTTGTACATCTGTTCATTTATTTCCCTTCGCTCTGAGTCAGGAGTCTCTCTGGATTAGAGCTCGTGGCAGAGTACAGTCCATTAGGACAGATGACTTGGTATCACTGTGGCTCACAATCAACTAAGCATGAGAAAGCAAGCATTGTCACTAAGAACCCATACTGCATTCTACAAATCTTCATTTACACCTAATTTATTTGTCTTGCTGGTATTTGAAGTTAGTTCATTTATTTAAATGGCATATACTTCAGTGATACGTGGCAGTACACAATGATTCGAGTGAAAGAAACACACAGAAAGGGAGTTAAATTTAAAAAAGTCAAGGTCCTGACTAAAATAACACAAAGTGATATGCAGGAGGTCATTCTGATCAAAGCAGAGAATTTCAAGCAGGTGGCAGTAAACAGTTTATAAATCATTGTACAAAGCCAAATCAAGAAAGTTAACAGGATTACGTTGGCATTTGTTGATTATTTGAAAAGAAAATGAGTGAGCATTTCTTTGCTACACTTGCTCACATGGGAAGTTGGCTTTGCCATGACTATAAAATCATCAGGCAGCTTAATCATCCACGGCCATTATCTACCGCTGAGCATTAAGCCCAAAGGAAAGATCATTTTAGTTATTAACATCAGCTACAAACAGGTTAAACGTTTACCGTTTACCATGTGAGGTTACGTCATCATTTGATTACCTTGAGACTGGGTTTTTGAGGCTGGAGGATGTTTGACTATAGACTACAAGCTGTAATTAGCTGTCATATAATCAGTGAGGAAACAGGGATGGTGATGGCACTGGGCTTCTTAAATATCTTTTAAAGGGACAAGAACAGAGGAAAGTCCCTAGGGATTAGGGAAATTACAATGAGAATAAGGAGACTTCAAAGAGACATTGATAGAAACAAGAGACAGAAAAAGAACACACAGAGACTGACAATGAATACTTCACCTCAGAATAAGCTCAGTGGACTAGTCAGTGTGTAGGTTATGTTTCATAAGCAATGGACAAGCAAGTTGTAACTGAGGTAAATCTAGCATTACCCCTAAATTCCACCAGATGCGTATGTGTTGTGTCTGCGCTCCGGAACTCTTCACCTCTAGTCGATGTGTGTGCTTTCACCGGCTGTGGCTGCAGTTGCTCTCCTACTCTGTCAAAGCTCCAGCGATATGGAGCCCTTCACAGCAGATCCACAGAGCTTCTTTTTTTGCCTGATGCCAGAGCACAGCACAACAATTTGCACAGAGGATTTTGGGCAGGACAGGAAGTCCCAAAATAAAACATCTGGTTAATTTTCAGTATAGAACACTCCGTGTTCACACCAGACACCAAGTAAACCTCATAATGGGTTAGGGTTAGTTTGTTTGTTGATATCTTTATATCACTTGTTCAAAATTTTGTAATTACCGCAGGGCCTCTTCGGTCTCGCAATTCCAGCTGTCTGGCTGTGCTGCACTGTGCTGGGGTCTTAAACACAGCTGGTCAGTGTTGAGAGATGATGGAGCATGGAGCAGACACACAGTGCAGCTGTTCCAGAATGCACACAAATCTAGTGGAATCTTGGGGTTAGGGTTAGGTCCTTGAGTGCAGCATAACAAGTCACCTGGCAGAACCATTGGTCACCTTAGGAAACAAAAGAAGCTTCATCCTTTCCATGATCATGAAGTTCTCATCTGCTAAAGGATCTACAATATGCAAAACAAATATACAGAAACTTAAAACCTCTTAAAATTGTATGAATGCACATATTTTTTTTTAAAGTTGAGTGTCTCATAAGGTATCTACAAAAACCTAAATAAAAATAAATGTTTTCAACTAATAGAGAAACCTGGTTTAAAACTGCTCTTTTTTTGGGACAATACCATTGCCAAAGACTGTGTGGGCATGGCAAATCACATTTTGAGATACACCTCCTTAGATCCCACTGTTTTCAACCGTCTCTTGCCTCCACAAAGACCATGGAGCACAGCAGAATCAGCGTAATACAGCCCTTTCTGTTCCAGCCCTCTTAGAAAATTCTCCAAATACATTTTTATCCATCACTGAATGGTGAGAGTTACAAAATGTTTTGTTATCCACATTACTTAAACTTACAGTTACTATATCCTAGAACATGGGACACAAGCTGAGATGTACCCATCTATTATGAAAAGTATGAATGCAAAGATAACATATGTCACTGTAGGCTCAGTTGACACGAGTGCAACATTATGAATTTATTATTATTTTATTGCTTTCCCAATTGCCAACCAAAAGCACGACACACTGTTTCTTCACTTCCACCTTCGATAGGAAAATAAAATAAGACACGTTATCCTTACCTGAGGATATTCACCTTATGCACTTAGATGAATAGCTTACATAAAGTAGTTCAGGAGCAAGTATTTACAATTTAGTGACTGCTTCACCAGTCTCCCTAAAATAAGGGAAGAGAGACGAAAGACCACAAAATGCAAGTGGGTTAAAATAATAATTAAAGCTGCAAGCAGCGTTGGTAGGGCCCTCACACCCCGGCGCCCATCGGAGCCGGCAGCAAGTTGATCTGATAGGAGTTCAGCTATATGCATTTATCTTACAGCTCTTAGCAGAACTCACATTTATCTTACAGCTTAATACTGCAAACTACAGTTAATAACAAGAGTAGGTCTGACATGAAATTAATGCTAACCTGACACGTGTAGCAGCTAGTCAGCCTAATAGTCGGCGTAATATTTGTGTCTTTGTCCTGAGGGCGCAATGGCAGATTTTGAGCACAGAAAAATATACTTTGCAAGCACATCAATATGTTTGAGCAAACATAAATGTATTTTGTGCTCAATAAATGTGTTTGCATGTTTGCTATTATCCATATTAATGAGCAATAATAACTGCTTTCATTCAGTTTTACTAAATGTCCTCTCACAAACTGATTCTTGGTGCGCCGGCAGACCTCTGTGCTCTCTCGCTCCTTCTCTCCGTCTCTCACAACTGCTGCACTCTGTGCGCACTCAGGTATGCTTGCTCAGGTTGGCACACTGCATTACAAATGTGTCAAAAAGGCAACCAATCAGAGAACTGGAAAAAAAGTATGTTCTGATTGGATCGCTAGTTACTGTATCCCGGAAAAATTGTTAAACAACATCCAAACCTCAGATGACTGATTACCTTGTGGAGTTTTTACAGCTAACGTTGCAGTATACCAGTTAAAACACAGTTGGGTCAGTATAAATGCCTTGTTTTTACTGTAACGTTAGTGTTGCGTAGTTTGAATTATCTCCATTTATCTTGAGGCACTGACGTTAGCTGTTGTGTGAATAATTAAAGTTTGACTTTTCCTTTATTAGCAGTGAGCAGAGTGAGAGAATGAATCAGCAACAACAAATTGTCGCATCTCAGTCACAGGTAAGTTGTTTCATTAATTTGGTTACACAAACCTTTATGGATAACATTTCAAAAATATCATGAAGTTATTTTTGTACGTTTATTTGCGACGTTAACGTTACATTTTTAGCTCGCTAACTTTATGTTTTTCTGCAGTGTGTTTCACCTCATTAGCTATGGCTATTATGCTAGAAGGCATCAGTGTTTAACTACATGACTATAGATGTACAGTATGGCTCACCTATCATATGACTACATGACTGTAATAATGTAGTTATGTGATATGTAAGCTGTCCATGTAGTTTATTTACTCTGAGATATAAATGACTAACTATAACTCCATCTCCTTTGCTAAACTGTGGTTTTTCTGTCCAACAGAACATGTTGAGACAGCAGTTGATGGAGAGACTTCTCGCCAAACTGCAATCTGCCATAAACCAACAGCCATTAAATTTGGATTATTTGGAGTTCCTGACTCGCCATGAACTAATTCTGTTTGAATTCTGAGATTACAGAAGCACTACAAGGCCTCCATCATGCTTTCCAGTGGGAAATTAATGTCAAATCTATGCCCACTGTGGAGCAGGAAATTGAAGTTGGTCCAAGTTCTGGTCACCCAAAAATTGTAATAGAGAGAGAAAAACTCAAGAATTTGCTAGACATACATCTGACAGTCTCCTTCATTGCAAAATGCCTCAGTGTTTCAAGAAAAACACTTTATAGAAGAATGTAAGAATTTGGCTTCTCAGTAAGAGGAACATACAGCACCGTGACTGATGAAGAACTTGACAACATCATTTCTGTTATCAAAAGTCAGATGCCAAATGCTGGTTATCGAATGGTTCAAGGACATTTGGTTTGGGCCTGGATGGGCCTCCGCATTCAGTGGTAGAGGATGATTGCCTCCATGCACCGGGTTGATGCTGCAAGGATTTTCTCACAGATCAAAGAACTAGGGTGTGTTGTGCGAAGAAGTTATTCTGTCTGAGGCCCTCTCTCCTTGGTCCACATTGACACAAATCATAAACTGATAAGGTGGAGTACAATCACCTGTTTATGCAATTATCTGCATAGTGAATGATAGGAGTTGGCAGCATTTCATTGTCATTTTTTCCCTCGTGAAGAGGTACAATGTTGTGGTCTTTGGTGGAGTGGATGGTTACTCAAGGAAGGTAATTAATATGTTCTTGTTTTTTATTGTTAAAGTGCCTACTGCTGGAAATGTCAGCTTCACTGTGCATAATGTGTGTGCAGAGTTTGTAACTAGGATGTTTTCAGAACTGCTGCGTTTTTGTTTTGTTTTGGTTTTTTTGTACTCATTTGAAGAAAAAAAAAATTGATATAGAAACACAAAGTCTCCACTGCGGAAGCATTGAATGAGAATGGACTTTTTTCTGGAATAAATGCATTTGCATATGTATAGATTCTGGAATTTCAATGTGAAAAATGAGAAAATATTTGATTTTAAGGTAGTAATTGAACTTTGTAAAAAACTATACCCCCAGACAGATTATCGTTATTATTATTATTAAGTATTTTATATACATCTTGAAACATGTCTGGAGGGCATCTTCAAAATTATCAGCTGAATATAAATTGAAAGCATTAAATTACACTGTATAAATTAAAATGCATATTGTGGTATGGTTCTATTTCAGATCTTGTACTTGGATGCTGTGACAAATAACAGAGCACCTACTGCATTCTCATTCTTCCTGAAATTGACCCACCTTTATGGCTTACCATCAAAGTATTTTCCCCAACAAAACAAACACTGGGAGAGGTGGCTGTTTTTTTTATTTCATTTTACTTAATATCATTTTAAAATCTATTTTCTTAGGGTAAGGGGGGATCAGGGAGTAGAAAACGTGGACATCGAACACTACATGTTTTCCACACAGGGGACAAGAAGAGCAAGCTTTATCTCTGGAAAGAGTGTCCACAATCAGAGGTGAGTTGTATTGGTAAATTTCACATTTTTGTATCCATAATTATTATAGTTGTAGCAGTGTGGTTATTCAGTGAAATCACAAATTGACTTATAATTCAAATCAACTAATTATATTTCTTTCTAAAATAGAGTGACTGTGGCGTGACGTCTGGGTTGCGGTTACAAGCAAGTACCATGATGTTCTTCACTCTGGAAGAATTGCTTGATATTTCTCAAGTGGTTCATCTCTTTGGTGTGCACTACATCTTTGTCCCTCGACTCAAGATGGACCTTGGCGCCTTCATTGGAGGATGGAATAATCATCCTCTATGGACAGAGGGAAGTCTCATTCTGGAACAAGTGTGGTGTATGGGACATCTACAAGATCTATACGAAGCAGAGAGACTTGAGGTACAGCATTATAAAAGGACAATTCATATAAAATAAATATTTCTTAAAAACCTTTGAGTTGCAAAGGTGTGTGAAATACAGATACTGATCTTGTTCTATGGCATAATAGATAATTTTCAGTGGCAATTGTACAGGACCATACAGGCCAATAATATTTATTTTGTTGGTAAAACACTTGTGTCTGTAACAATGAACAAACCTTAATGCCTTTATTGGTTGCTGAGAGGCACAACAGATATAATTCTTGTTAACAGCCATCTGTTCAATGACCTGTAGTTAATTTCTATGTTAAATAAACAAAAAAACTTTAATGTAACAGTGTGTTTATTTTTGTAAAACATACACAACAGAAATATAATTTAATAATCAGCTTGACTTGGACCTGTAGGAACTTCAAGACCCAGGCATTGACTGGGAGAATGCCATACTGCACGAGGACAGAGCAAACGGAGCAGTTGTGGTCCCTGAAATTATATGCCCACTCAATGACCAAGCCTGGGAAGAACTTCAGAGAACTCTTGTTCCTCTGGAACATTCTCAGTCACATGGTCATGACTTGTACATACGATTCTTGCACTGCGTGTCAAGAATGACAATCAAACATGAACTTGAATAAACAGCAGCTAGCAGACATCCGAGGATTTACCAACTATAAGCAAAGAATCCTGTGTGAGGGACAGTTTACAGATTGATAATGATAAACAATACTGAAAATTTTTTTTACTCTTGTCTGTTATTCAGAAAGAACGGCCTCAATACATTCCAATAAAAACAACACTAGAAATTACTCAGTTCTTGCTTTAGAATAGAGCTCTTAAACTCTGTGGAATCCACCACCATAGCTGTTAACTTGTATTTCTCTATTACATTATTTACGTTTCAATCCCTGTGCCATTTTAGGGTAAAGTGGTTCTCCTCTATACAAGGGGGTAGCATGCCCAGTTTGAGTGGTAAGACGAAAATGGTGTGTATGGATGTTTGTGGCGGTTGTCACCTGTGGAATAAATAGAAGTTAAGTAAAGAGAAATAAATGTTGTGTTTCTTTAGTTGAAGTCAACACTGGTAGCAGAGAATGGTTTGAAGATGGCTGCAAACTACAAAGTACTGCCGAAGTTTGACGAGACTGGGCCATACGAGTGTTGGACAAATGAAGTTAACATCTGGACGCGGGTTACTAAACTCAACAAGAAAAAGCAGGTGTTGGCTGTTGCGTTTGGGCTTGAAAGAAGAGCCAAGGAAACTGCCATGGAGATATCTGCAGAAGAACTGGACAGTGACAATGTATGGTGACATTATTAGCTAAGCTGGATGGTGTATTCCTGAAAGAGGAAAAGGATCACGCATAAGAAGCGTATTCTCATTTTGATGGCATAACGAAAGACAGTACAGTTTCAATGGCAGACTACATCATCGACTTTGAACAACGTTACAATTGGATGAAAAAGTACAACATGACGCTCCCCGATGCTCTGTTAGCCTTTAAACTATTGGACATGGCTTGTCTTGACGAAGAAACAGATAACTTGCACTGACTGCGTGCACGGAGTTGATGTGCTCCTCAATGAAGTCAGTACTCAAGCAGATTTTTGGAGGAAAGATGACAGACCCGTCAAATGGAAGAATTCAAAAATGAGGAGTTCAGAGACATGGCAGAGAACTTTAACATTGAGATGAAGACATCATCTGGATACAGCCGATGGAGCAATGGCCTGCTGGAAAGGCACGATCAGACTAGGGATAGACCGATTATCGGGCGGGCCGATTATCGGCGCCGAATTTGGCATTTTGATGCATATCACCATTGGCCTTTTTTTTAATCCGACGAATAAGAGATCAATTTAAAACTGGGTTATTTTGGCCCTGATGCAGCTGCTCCTCTCTGTCTGCAGTTACTACTCTGTCTCCAGTATTGTCCCACCCACAACACCATCTGATTGGTTACACACAGAGCCACTGCACAGCCAATCAGCAGAA
>JAQMCX010000002.1:876676-888273 GCA_029814765.1 Acanthurus leucopareius
AAACTCAGAGTTTCCCGCATTTCAGGGTTAACAAACTCAGAGTTTTCACTAAACCTGCTTTGTGAAACGGACCTCTGGACATGGCCGCTCGGTTAACTCAGTCAGGGAGAGATGGTGCTGTGGCTGTGGATGTTGAGATTGGCTACTCTTGGCAGCCGATCTCTACCCAGTCTCTTATAGCCTCCTGATTGAGTCAATTACCTGCAGACAAGAAAACCTGTGTGAAAATAGGAAAAAGAGGAGAGACAAGAAAGGAAAAAGAGGGTGACGCGCCTTCCACAAGGGGTGTGCACCAACATCTATGGCCAACAACGTCACGAATCAGGTGTTGTCTCTTAATTTAGAAGAATGATTTACACAATCAGATTTTGTAATGCTTTCCCTTAAACCATGCCCTTGCACTCAAAAAGTTTCTGTGTGCATGTAGATTTGCTCTACTTCTGCCCAAACCAAACAACATTTTGAATATGATTTTCATTTTTTCTTAATTTTTGGCAAGGGATCTGTGAATCAATCACTTTTCATCATGCTCATTAATAGCATTTCATTGATCTAAACTATACATGGCATTCCATTGGTTGGGGAATTTGATGGGGTTGTTGCACAAATAATCCATGAGAAGAGAAAAATCTCAAAAGGGAAGCAAGTGAGTGAAATAAATAAATCATGATCTCAAATTTAAGAGGTCACGCTCTCGATAAAAGATGGGAGAAAAAAATTGGACTTAAATGTAACTCAACACCTTTACCAAAATGTGGATTGCTTGAGTAGTGGATCTACTAAATATTCCTCCCCTGCTCACCTGTATCTTTGAATGTAATCATAAAAAAACACTTACCTTAGCAGTAGCTACACTATCAGCAAAGCTTGAGAAGCATTTGCTGTAACTTGACATTTGACATAGCCTTGAATCATTAGGAAAGTTGGAAGTCTAAAGCTGTCTAACAGTATTGTGCACACTGTGCCCTGACCTCCAGTCCTATCGAGACTCTTTCAATACGCTGAGTGGGGCGGTTGCCATGTTCATCTATTGACACAGTTGTGTTAGTTGCAAACCCGTGGTTCTTTCTTCATTTGTATAAGACACCAAAGGGCTAGATAAAGCGCCAGTATTTAACATGCTGAGAATGAGAAAAAGCTGGCCTGAAATGAATATGGAGTGATCAGAGGTTATTATATTTATTTAGGTCTGTCTGTGTGTTTTCTCACTTGATATTTTTTTTGACAACTAATGCAAATTATTCATTTTGACTTGTGCACATGTGTGTATTTAGGAGCTGGTTGTAGTCATCCTGAAAAACACAACATCTGAAAGACATATTAATTTGTACATCATACACACGCTCACACACATGCAAAAATACCACACACACATACACACACACACACACACGCATCCAACAACACACACAGCACACACACCAATAGTGCCACTCAGCCATCTGTGTTACACCCCTGCCCATGACCCAGTCCCTGCACATGATTAATTCTGCTTTATTCCACTTTATGCATTAAAGTCTATTTTAGAAAGGTCAGCAAAGGGGTGGTACAGGCAAGAACTGAGCATCCCCCGCCCCTCCTCTTAAGATCGTTTTGTGGACTCAAGGCCAGTTTCCTCTTAGTAAGCTCGCATTAAATTCACACATCTTTCTCTTTACCTCCTTCCTTTCTTAGCACAAGAAAAATTATGCAGAGTAGAACTACCCATTCAATTACTGTTAAGCCCTACTTAGCCAGCAAAGAGAAAAAGGGATTCTATTTCATTAGATGGGATTAAATGATGGTTTAAAAGGCATTTTGGTGTCTGGGAGAGCAGTGACTGTGCTGAGGAGTAGTAGGTAGCGAAGCAATGAGGGGTGTAATTTGAGTCCTCTGCATTTTCTGTCCTCAAATGTCTTCCTTTCACATTTCATGCCTGTCGGGCTGCCTCAGATAGACCTTTTATATGTCTGTTAAAAATGAAGGTGTCTACCTAAAAGGCATCATCATAGCCTGACTCTTTAACAGCTCAATGCCACCTAAGGAACAAGACTGTAATTAGATATTACTGAATACTGACGAAACACTGACAAAAAAAGGTAATTTGTCAAGCCAGTGAGGCCATCTTAAATTCTCACTGACCACTCTTCTGTATTTGGGGTCTCAATTTTGAAAACATTTATAGACACCTCTCCTTAATTTAAATCTTATGTAATCAATATTTTGATATCAACAGATGATAAAATTACTGAGAGTAATGTAAAATGAGTTGTAGTTGCTCAGGAATTGTTTGCTGACTCAACAGTTATAACTTTACAGATCATTTGACTGTCCTTCAGCTCACTGTTTTGGATTCACAATCCTTAACTTTACCATTCTACTGTTATTGTGCTTTTAAAGATGACAACAACAAAAAGTAGAAATTCTGATGGTGCATTCACACTAACAAATGGCAATTAAAAATACAAAAACAAAAAGCAAAAACTGAACCAACTTAGGGTGCAAAGCATGTACAAGGGATCATTATTAAGTTCATGGCCTAACGTAGACAGAATGAATTTAGGAAAACCTAGCACATTAATATTTCAGTGCAGCCCCCTCCTACATTTATACACTTTGTCCAGCAGTCATAGTGCAGCCAGATCTATAATTTCTTCATAGAAGTCAGCATCTTGGACCGCCAGAAAAGGATTCACAGCAGCACTGATGTAATCATCACTGTAAAATGGGATAACACTGAGCTCTGTCTCATCATGAGAATGAGGCAGTAATCTCAGGGTGCCAAATCAGGTAATTAGAGCTGTGGTTTGATGGGTTGAAACCTGCAGGCTTGGATGGCAGCCAATGACAGTGTGGAGTAGAGCATTGCCCAGGTGGAAGAGCATTCCTCTTGTCAGCTTCCCACCCTGAACTTTGTTGATTTTTTCCCACCGCTGTCTCAAGAGATCAGCAAGAGATCTGACAGTGGGCCCCTGTAAAAATTTGACTAATTTCTAGGCAATTAGGTAGAAGAACTCCCTTTGCATTTGAGAAACTGAAAGCCCTAACCTAGCATGTGGACCTCACCAGTTTGACTAAAGACCCTGGGTGTTTCCCTTGTTTGACTGTTCTCATGTCTGTTATAGAAAGTGGTAAACCCAAGTCTTTTTCTATAGATGCAAATTGCAGGAGACACTTCTGGGACTACCTCAAAATATTCTTAGCAGGCATAGGGACATTTGGACTAAGCTTACTGACACATTGGTTACTTGGAGTGTGTTGTAGATAATTGCATGAATTTGTTGTGTTAAGAATTAAGAGTGAAGGAGAAGTGAAGGCCTAAAGTGGGGCTGTTAGTCAAAAAGTCCATGATTTTGTGCAGGTGAAAAAGAAAATCTTAGTTTAGTAAGCTCAAGTCAGTGAAAAGCATCCTAACCTGGTGCTCCTGATGTTTAAGGTATAAAGTATTGGCTAAAATGGTTGGAAAGCTGACTTTAATGTGTCCCAGAATGTCAAAGTGCTTCATGATCACTGATGTGTGTGAGTGCCAAAAGACTGAAAAAAACTTGTCAAGTCTTGCAAAAAAAAAAAAAAAAAAAAAAAAATCTGTCACAGTCACTGTCAATCTGTCAGCTCTTTGCAAATTTCCCACAGTGGCCAATCAAATTGGTGTTAGTGCAGATTCCTTATTAATTATTTTCCAGTGTGACTGCTTGTTTTTTAAACTTGTTTTTACTTCAATTGTGACAAAAGGTAAGTCACCATAATTTTCCAGAGAAGTCTTCAAACAAATACATTTGTAACTTAAACTGGACTTCCAGGATCATAATGTTTCCTCTCTCCTGTCACAAACCCAACAACACAGACCTTTGCATGTTCACACTGCTGCTTACTTTTAAAATATCAACTTCATTAGGTGATAAAAAGTTCATTTTGGTTGGGTTACAACTAAAAGAGTCCACAATGCAGGTTTAAATTTTAATGGTCCATGTAAATCTTTTAATCAAATCAAAACAACAACATTTGATTGATATGATGACAGTAGACCTCTAAGGATGTGATATCATCGATGGTTTATTTTGTCCTCAGATTCTATTCAGTCATGGCAAAGTGCATAAATTGTCAATAAAGAATACGGTGCAGCACTCCAATTTAAGTTTTTATTGCTGTGTAGATCATGTGGGCAAGATGCCATCTCTCAGCATGCATTTCAGGCAATAATAGTGCCAAACCTCAATTAATATTCATAAATCCACAGTATAACCATGCACACAGCTGTGTCACAAATTCCATCCCTCATGCACTAATTCACTCCCACTCCCTGAGACAGTGGCTTTAAGAAGAGCTGGAGGCACTGTACAAACTGCTTTCTGGGTAATAATTTCTTTTTAAGGCTAAGAAGAAAAAAACAGACAGATTCATAATATTTTTATGATCCCCTTCAAAAAGGGAAAAAGTTGCTCCAGCAACAAAATATTTGAGAAACTTATTCAAAATTCTCTTAATTCTGTCTACAGCATATTGACGCTGGAAAATGGTAAGAGCAGAGAGAACTAAATGAGTATACATTTAGTTGAGTGATCAGATAGCATGATTTACGAATAGCATGCAACTTTCAAAAATGTTCCTCATGTCATGTAAGGCATTTTAGGTTTTCCACTCTCATATGAAGCCATCCATATATCCAAAAAACTGTGGTTTTTCCTGAGATTCAGGTGACTTTTGTTATCAGGATAACAAAGCAAACAGATGTTTAATGTGTTGAAACAGCTGCTGTTTAGTTAGGCTGAGGGAAATTAAACACTTTGTTAGGTTTAGGCAACAGAAGTACTTTGCTAAGTGTTACATGACATGATTATTTCCTCCTGTGTATCATGTAGGGTATATGCTCAATTGTAATGTCTCTGTTTCTCTCTCGCAGGTTTTAACATCCATCCTGAGTGGACCAGTCACCAGCATTCAAAAAAATTGTTTGAATGCCATAGCACCACAAAAGGGGTTTCGTTAAAGTTGGTATACAGGTCCACTTGGACTCGAGGATGAACTGATTAGTTTTTGGAGGACAGTGATTACATGTAAGTAACCTTACATTTTTCTGCAAATTTTTCTCTCACAAGATCTTGGGAAAAACTCAAGGGAATTTCTTCCAATTTGGCACAAACATCAATTTGGATTCATGTATGAATCCATTTGACTTGGAGGTCATAGGTCAAACACTGCTGAAACCTTATGTCTAATGAATGTGATATCTTTATTCTCTTTGTGGAATACTCCTGACTCTTTGGTTTGTGTTTGTGTTTGTGTTTGTGTTTGTGTTTGTGTTCCCTTGGTAATGAGTCTTTCCTGACGGAGGTGGGGGTTGTAACACCAGGTTTAAGAAAAGACCATGGATGTAATTGAAGTAAATCAACTTGGGTGATGCAGTAGGTTACATAAGTTAACTAAGAGTTGTTAGTCAAAGTTGAAATGTGAACAACAGAGAGCACCTGCTCTGACCTGTGATTGAGAGTGATAGATAATAGGCTGGACATAGGGAGATCTGTGTGTGAACATGGGACTCAGACATAGATGAGAAATTATGGGGAGTAGGTACCACCCACTCGTTCAGAGCCGGCCCCTGGTTGACAGTCAGTTCACAGCTTAATTTAGGATATGTGTTGAGATATAAACATCATCATATTCATTTGATTGAACAACTGTGATAAAATTGCAAACAACATTGGGTTTATTTTGCAGGGACTAGGTCATGGGCAGGGGTGTAACACAGATGGCTGAGCGGCACTATTGGTGTGTGTTTCATCAACTTAAAACTATGGAGTACTTCTAAACTAACCAGAGTTGAAATGAAGGATTTGGTAGTAAGGATGGTACAGATAAAGTAAAGCCAGACTCTTGGATCCTTGACCTGTACAGTTATTGATTCTAGTATAAGTGGTCAACGGGGTTCAAATGGGTTCCTTTATATCGCAGGTCTATAGTCTGTTTAACTTTATGTGTAATGCCACAGTAGATCTTCTGTAGCCACAAGGTGGTACCAAATAACCTACCATGTGAGTGCCTCTACTCAGGAGGTAAAGAGTCAGGAAGCAGAGACCAGACTTGTCTTCAAAATCATAGATTACAGAAAATTAAAGATTCTAAAGATAATCACTTTCCCACCTGATGATGGCACTTCATGAGAAAAATTAGGGGATCTTGTTGTCAGCCAAAATTTCTTGGTGGTCCATCCAAATAGTTATACTTCACTCAAAACCACAAATGTCAGCCTCGTGGTTGCATTTGAGAAAAAATCAGGTATTTAATAAAAAATTTGGATTAAGTCTTTCGGAAACCATAAATATCTGAAAACAAATTTGTGGAAAATGTCTGATATTTGTTTGTGCACCAAGGGAGTGGACCTATAGACAGGCAGGCAAACAAACTGACCAAAAAAAAGTGTCACTTTTTCACTGGAATCATGGCATTTAATCAACCTCCTCACCCATGCTTATTACCTGTATGAAACTGACAATGGCTTCAGGCATTTATTTGTCACACTGTGGCATCAGAGAGGGTGGACTGAGATGCTGTTGAAGTTTAATGAAACAACTAACGAACTTTCTTACAGGCAGATGAGAAGAAGTACAGGCAGGTAAACATGAAACCAACTCTAAAAATCTTATCATGGGAAGTACAAATGAAGGTGTCAGAACACAGTAAGAAACAGGAATATGAACTGGGACCACAGATAGACAAACTGACAAAGATTGGTGATAGAAGTGCAGGTATTAATGCAGGGGGAGGTGATGACCAAAAAATGGGAACAAGGCAAAGGCAGACAAGGCATTAAAAAAAGTGGGAACAGTAAACAGGTATGAAGGTGATTGTACAAAGTCAGCTGACAGTAAGGAGGGAAAGTATGGGGACATCTTGGGCCAGATTGACAAATAATTAGAAAGGTAGATTGAAGAAAATTATTTACACACACGCACATATACATACATGTACATATATGTATGTATGTATGTATGTATGTATGTATGTATGTATGTGTGTATGTATGTATGTGTGTGTATGTGTGTATATATATATATATATACACACACATTTCTTTACAACAGTTTGTAATGACTGTACTTTACTATTTATTAGGATCGCACTATATGGTCTTGCCAAAGTCTGAGAGATGTTCTAACATTATCTTGTTATAATTCTATAACAATGACAATAAACTATTGAACTGAACTGAAATGAATATATGTCCTTCATAATTTGTGCATTTCTTCTGTGTTTATTTCTTTGAAAATACTTTTGATTAGCTGACCTTCCCTTGATTGTTGTTAAACATGGGACACCAGATCGCAAACTAACTGGATGAATGAAAATGACAGCATGTGATAAAAAGACCTTAGACATTCTCTAAAACTTTAACTTTACTACATGTCCCATTTGAGACAATCTGAGACATATTTTCACTTACTGGTTCAAAATTACAGCTGAAAGAACATTTTTTACAACTCTATGAGTTTACTGATGTAAGCCTGCAGTATTAAGGGTTAGAGGAAATGAGGAGAGGACAGGTCCACTGTGTATTTGTGAATCCATCCATCCTACTAGTCCTCTTATGCTACACTGCTCTCTGACATTTGAAAGCAGTTTGTCAACTTAAATCACAGAGCTTTTCAGAAACCCAGCTGGAAAAGTCTCTTGTAAATGGTGAAGTAAAAAATGTGTTTGGGAGAGTGTATATTGGTGTATATGTTGGAATGTAAGTTGTCAGTAAGTCGGTGGTTTGGACACGGTGTGCTGCAGCACAGCGGTATGCCCTGAGGCATGTCCATGTTTGCCCCAAGATTTTTTAAATACTCACCCTTAAAAAAATGCTTTTGTATACATTCTCTAAAAGCACACACCAATTTTTGTTATTATTGTTGCTGTTTGTGCAAGACTCATTTTTGCATTTGCTTTCCAAAATTAATAGTATATAATTAAGACTGTATCACATGGAGGCCTAGACAGCCACTGTGAAGGATAAGGACATTACAAATAACCACAACAATGAGAGGGAAAATGGATTGTTTTCTTGTTTGATACTAGTTTGATACAACTAATGGCCAGTACAGAAAATCCAAACTTCCCACTTGAAGATTACTATAAAGAGTAGACGATTGCACCACAGCTACCTGTCTTGTGACTTCAGCTCCAGTGACAATGTCAACAGCCCTCATCTGTTAATGCTGGGGTTGGTAATTTTATCCAGTATAAACTAGTTGTTATATTGGGTGAAATGGTCTTCACTTCCCAACAGCAAGCAATAACTTAGCTCTGAAAAGGGACTGAAAAAGAGCTGTCCTCTGCAATCCTGTAAAAAGCCGACCAATCAATGTCTTACAGTCCTCTTGGAAATATCCAATCAAATGCCGCCCTGTCTCCCTGCTCGTGCACTCAAAATGTGTTCCCACTGCTCACCGCCGCAGTGGATCTGTTACTGCAAGTTTACTGGAGAATGGAAGAGAAAAAACTAAAATTACCACTGCCACGGTTACTTGTATCGGCCTGTAACTGTGTTATCAAGCAGTTGCGATGTGACAGAGCTCGTGCATGTGGGGGGGATGTCTATTTAAGGAATTCTGGGGGTAGGAGGAGGGTTTGACGGAGCCCTGAGGTGATAAATTGAAATTTTGCTAGTTTTCCAGAAATACCAGCCCCAGCTTTTATGAGCAGTTTACTAATGCTAATTTGGTGCCACTAAAAATTAACAAGCATTTAAAAAAACAAACACTCTTTCCATGCTGAGAGAAATTTGGACATTTCAAAGGGCGCAGGCTCTGAAACAAAGGCAGCAGGACCAAATGCAAAAGTGAATGACAAGATGATGGAGGCAAATTTTATGCTGGTGGAGTTTACTGCATAGCAGAAGAAAACTCAAACATTAGCACAGACAGTGAATCTCCATACTCGCAGGAAATTTGCATGTGACCGGCTACAACGAGATGCTGCACCTGCGCTAACCAAAGCACCGTCATTCACAGGCACATTCATAGATAATTGAAAAAAAGGTGTGTAAAACCAAAGTAGTGTAGAGGAGCATTCTTCATTTCCTGAATTAATCAATAGTCTTTGTACATTCTGATCAGGGCTCTTAGACCTGAGAAAAATGTCGGAATTTAGTCTACAAGAGCAACTACCTGAAAAGACAGAAAAAAAGGAAAAACAAGGAGGAGAAGGGATGAAAACGCAAATCTTGAGAAGGAGAAAGAAAAGGCAGTCACTATTCAAAAATCACTTTATGCAATAGAGCTCCCCAGGATTAGTGTTACCATTTGTAATTGATTGGAAATGAGTGATTCCAAGACTTTTAGCCTTTATAGACATCATGACAAAGGCAAAGGGACAGAAGAAGACTTTTATTGAGGGGGCTGAGAAAAGAAAAAAAAACAAAAGAATAAGAATAAGAAAAACGTGTAAGAATAAGTTCTACTTGTCTTTTAGTTGTTAGCAAGAGTTTTAAGTATAAGGCTGCATATGTATATGTAAGGTTTAATGTTATAGTATCTGGAAACAAAGTGACAATGCATTTGAGGCAATGGTGGGAAGTTACCCAAAATTTAATGTAAAAGGAGCTGAGTTAATAACTTTTTTCAAGTAATGAGAATAAAAAGTAAAAACAATTACCACAATATATTTTTTTTAAGTAGCAAATAATTTGTAGATTGTTGCTTTTGTTGTGTGATGACCTCAACACTTCTGACCTGCTAAGTTTTGTTTATATTTAGCATGTACATTAAATATAGCAATATTGTTACAGGTTCACTTGCCTTTCACAACTGTGGGGATGCCAAATCACAAAAATAAACAGTTTTTACATAACATTGCCTCAAGGGGAGGAACTGTCTTTAGAAATAAATTCTCTGCTGTTGAATGAAAGATACATCCTAGGATGCTCTGGGACACATCATCAGTGATGTGCCTGAGATAATCGGACGTTTCAGGTCTTTCAACGCCATATGCCCTCCCTCAGGCTACCCAGCCAGGGTTGATCAGACCCTGGCTTGTGACCCAGCTGCATTAGCCCACTGGTCACTCCTCCTGATCCAAAGCCATCTGGAGGCTCTCTCTGCTGCCTCCATGGTATTCTTGATGGCTTTCCTTTTTGCAGCCCCCGTGATACCTGGCAGCGTGTAAAGTTTGCACAGTGAGTGGCCAGCAAAGCCTCTGCACCCCACTTCAATGGGCTCAAGCGACCCCTCCAGCCTCTTCCTTGCCAAATCTCTACTAGCTCCTGGTACTTGGACCGCTTCCGCTCGTTTGCCTCCTCGATGCAGTCCTCCCATGGAACTGTCAGTTCTATCAGCAGAACTTGCCTTGAAGAGACAGAGGAAAGCACAATGTCTGGCCTCAAGGATGTTGTGGGGACGTGGTCCAGGAAGTTAAGTTGCTTGCCCAAGTCTACTCTCAGCTCCCAGTCTGACGCTGAGATGAGAAGGCCAGCTGCTGGTTTGGGCTGTGACTGAGTCTGCTCTCTAGCCCTGACAAAGGCAATTTTGCCCTGATGTTGCTCGCTGTTGTTGTGGGGGGGCAACGGCTCTGGAGATGGCTTCAGCAGCTGCCTTTGGCACCTTGTTGTGCCGCCAGCGAATAGCGGCCCTCCCCCAGGGCTTTCGGGCAGCTGCTGAGGATGTGTTTGAGTGAACCTCTCCCGAGGCACAGGGAACAAGAGGGAGAGGGAGAATCGCCCAAGACCCAGAGATGGAGATTTACTGGGCTAAGCATGACATTGTATACAGCTTGAACCATGAACTGGATGCGCTGGGGTTCTGCCTGCCAGATCTCAGCCCAGGACACCTTCCTGTCCAGCACCCCCTCCCACCTCGTCCATGCTCCCTGCTGCTGCATGCCCACCATCTTGCTGGTCCGCTCTTCCTGCCCGAACCTCCATCAGGACTAGCTGGCGTTTGTCCTTGTCATGTGCCTTCTCGTAGCGGGGCTGAGAAAAAGCACCCAGTCCTGCACGCCCCGTTGCCACTGTGTCCAACAAAGCCCTGTGTCTCAGCTGGGACTCGGCTACCTCCAGGCCTTCCTAGGCTCTCCACTTTCTGCCTGTTCACAACACAATGCCTACTGATGTCACTTTTGAGTCCTTTGAGTCCCGATAGAGCAGTGCCTCTCTCGACTGAGAGACCCTAAACTCCTTGTCGAGGCTGCTGAAGGGGAGTTGGAGTTTGTTGGTCTCCCCATAGACTGCTGCGCTGCAGAGGCTGCGAGGCTGACCCAGCCATCTGCAGAGGTAGCTGCTGATTTTCCTCTCCAGGGTTTCTACTGTCGACAGGGCCACCTCGTACACCAACAGAGGCCAGAGCACTCGGGGGTAAGACACCATGCTCGTATATCCATGCCTTATATCTCCCAGGTAATCCAGACTTGTCCACAGCCAAAAGCCATGACTCCAGCTCCATGGTTGTTGTTTGGATTGCTACAGTATCCCTGAGACTACAGTTGAAGACCTTGCCCAGGCTCTTGACTGGTTTCTCAGTGATCGATGGGATTGCTGTGCTATCCAAAAAAAAAGACCCCAACACTTCTGGGCCCCGTTTCACGAAGCAGGTTTAGTGAAAACTCTGAGTATGTTAACCCTGAAATGAGGGAAACTCTGAGTTTTC